>JAODAL010041605.1:0-35705 GCA_025379985.1 Phyllomedusa bahiana | reverse complement strand
TTTTTTTTTTTTTTTTTTTTTTTTTTTTTTTTTTTACTTTGGGCAGGAACTATGGATTGCAAAAACAGGTATGTAAATAAGCCATAATGGCTTAGACAAGGGGTAACATGTATGAATGGGGCTGCGCCCTTTTTTTTTTTTTTTTTTTTTTTTTTTTTTAAGATGCTTTGACCCCAAATTTAGGCCCTTTATAGAGTATAAAGGGGTTTTGGGTTGCCAAATCTGCGCCAGCATGCCCTTTTTGAATGCGGCAAATAGGAGGGTGGAGGTTTTGGAAAAGTTTAGTAGCGCCAAAGATTGGCGAAAATGCCCAAGTCCTACCATTTTAAAGGGGGTTTGGAGGGACTCTTTTGGTGTAGAACAGGTACTTAGTGCTGGAGAAATTTCAACATATTTTTGGATCGTACACTATTAAAAAAAGTGTAAAATGGGGTTAGCACCAGGTTCATAAATGTTCCTAACTTTTTCTTTCCCTTTTTTTGTGGCTGATACAGCTTTAGTCAAAAAAAGGGGTTTTTTGTTGCAAAAAAAAAAATAATCCGCAGCTTAAGGGACCCCATTAAAGCGGGCCTATACTCTCCTTCATGGCCCCAAGTCCAGCACTGGGTGCCTCCCTCCAGTTTGCGTCGTACTCTAAAAAACGGAAGTTATTGTTTGGGCTGCGTGTGCTCATTTAAAACTTTTTTGGGAAGGGAACCTCCAAATGGCGTGAAAACGGGCGCGTTTGGGTGCACGTGAGAAGGAAAGGACCAGAGAACCCCGGAGAAAGTGGGGTTTTTGGGGGTTTTTTTGGGTGGGAGTTAAGAGCTGCCTGTTTTTTGATTTTTTTTTTTTTAAGGGGAATTTTTTTTTTTTTTCTGTTCTCTTCCATGTAGAGACACCATTGGATGGGTTGTGACCACATTTAGCCCCCGAATTTAACATTTTGAAATCCAGTTTTAATTAATTGGGCCCCCTTGTGATCCTTGTTGGGATAGACGGGTTACTTTATCAACAGCTAAGAGAATAAAAGTTGCTATAACCTAAAGGCGAATTATGGTTTGAAAAGCGTATTTTCTTTTTACTTGGCGCTGGCTCTCCAGTTCTAAATAGATATAGAAGAGTGTAGAATACGACAGCATGAACATTTTTGGCTTAATGCGCTGAACTTTGAGAGAAGTTTGGCGCATTAAGCTCTGTAATGCGCCAAAAATCTTCATACTGTTGTAATCTACCGTTCTATATCTATTTAGAACTGGGGTGTCGGTGCCAAGTAAAAAAGAAAATCCGCATTTGAATTCATACATGTCGCCACTAGGGTCAGGTCAGGCAGCAGTTTGTGTCTGGACAATCACTTGTAAACTTAAGGGGTGAACAAAACGAAAAAAATTGTGTTTTTATGCAGAAATATTATGAGTTCTAAGATTTTGCAGCGTTCATGATGGGATCCTATCCAGTTTTTGGGGCAAAATTATGTCTTGCAAGAAGCAATATTACAGGGCAGTGCATGCACCTAAAAGGCCGTTCACACGGCTTATTTCTGGCACGGATTTCAGCCGTATTGCGCGCCGTATTTGCGCTGCAGTATGGCTGGAATCCGTCCCAGTTTAGGGAACCCACGTTCTCATAGAAATGGATTCTTCCCCCCCCTTGGCGAATACGTGGGTGGGGAGAAAAGGACATTTTCATTATCCCCGCGGAGAGCGCCCTGAATAAAGAAAGTCTATGAGGCCCCGGCAGCCCCCCGCCCCTTATCAAGCCTAATTGCGGGCAAAATCTTCCCGCAATTCGGCTTGAAAAGCAGTGTGAACCGGGCCTTAGACTGGTTTCGGGGGCGTAAATGGTCACCAAAAACTAAAAATCCCCCTTTGGGTGCTGAACTTGGGGGGTGGACGAGTGTTGGGGGCCATAATACACACCCTAAAATGCCACCGCATTATGGCTGAAAGCTTGTTGGCTTCTATCCTCGTCCAGGGTTATTATACTGGTGTTGTGCAAATCTGTCCCTGTTCAGCTCAACACTTGTTAAAAATGTTTAAAACTGTCCCTATCCAAAAGTTGGATTAATTTATCTTTGCGCAGCGGTGCTATCGCTCCAACATCACTTCTGGCACCATGTTCTGTAGTCACATAAGGATGCTCTAATATGTGGTGGGACCGGAAGTGATGTGGAAGAGACGTCGCTGCCAGACGCAGTTAACCCTAATTTACAGTTAGAAACTTCTCCCCCCCCCCCCCCCCCACACCCATGCCCTTACACCCTCCCTCCCCCCTTCCCCTCCCTCCCCTCCCCCCCCCCCCCCCCCCCCCCCCGACTATTTGGGGCAACCTTAATCGCAGCTCTCTGATTGGGGTAGATTTTGACTGTTGCACTGTGCGAACTTATTCTGGTTTGAAATTAAAAGGGTTACACCACAACAAAATATTCTAAAACATCTAGAGCTCGTCGAGACTTCTCCTGTTTCTCAGCTTTCTATTCAACAAATTAAAAAAATACATTAAAAAAATAAAAAAAATTCAGAGTTATTCCGATTTTAAAAGTGTTCTGGGACCGTATCCAACGCTTCCTCAGTTTCACGAGACACCTCTACATTCTGCAACAAAGCAAGAGAGAGAGACACAGTCATTAGTAAGAGGGTAGGAAGCACCATTTATATGCGTCACAGTCTGACTTTTGTCTGGTTGCTATGGATACACCATTCCAACCATAACCTGTATGGGGTTGCCAAGCAGCACATCCCCAGCAACCGGCCTTTGATTCCTCGGGTCTTGAGCATAAAGCTGAATTGACACAGGGCAGAGAAGAAACAAGGAGTCTGTAAGCAAATTACAGAGGGCTAGTTTTTTTTTTTTTTTTTTTTTTTTAAAGGGTCTCTTAAAGGAGTGTTCCCACCATAGACTTTTATGAAATATTAGGATGTGCTATAACAGGCTGAAAGACTAAGAACATTGCTCCCTCCAGGAGCTCCCATAGAACAGAGAGAACACAGTGCTCCCCTGTCCCAGGAGCTCCCATACAACAGAATGGAGAGAACACAGAGCTCCCCTGTACTGGGAACTCCCATAGAACAGAATGGAGAGAACACAGCACTCCCCTGTACTGGGAACTCGCATACAACAGAATGGAGAGAACACAGCGCGCCCCTGTACTGGGAGCTCCCATAGAACAGAATGGAGAGAACACAGCGCTCCCCTGTCCCGGGAACTCCCATAGAACAGAATGGAGAGAACACAGCGCTCCCCTGTCCCGGGAACTCCCATAGAACAGAATGGAGAGTCTTATGCAAGAGTGACTTTTCAGGGGCCCGTTCCCGAGATAGGTGCGGATCCCAGAGGGGAGACTTGCACCTATCAGGCTTTGATGTCACATCAATACAAAATCTATGGTGGGTACACCCCTTAAAAAAGTGCTCTGCTGCTAGCCCTCCCATGGGGTCAGATAATAGTCTGTTGGAGAATCTGGCAATAAGTACTGAGTTTCCCTGCAGCAGCACCAAACTGAAGAACTAGGTGCAGCTCACGTTCTATTGCAGCCCCCAACACGTTCATTGCGCTGTTGAAGGCATGCACTTACAAGAGTGCGATTACAACACACAATGGCCTAAAGCAATTATCTGTCTCTTAGGCTATGTTCACACGGCGTAATTGCGGCACGTACAGTACGCACCATAATTACGCCGGGTTGGGAGTCACGCTGATCAGCGATGAGGTGTAATCCATAGTTCTCTATGAGAGCTATAGATTACTGTACTTATGGGGTGCATTTCCCCGCGTATTAAGTGCAGTATGCTGCAAAATATGTCGCGAAACGTGCTCCAAAATAAGCAGTGTGGCCATACCCTTATATCTAAAGAAAATTCTCTTAGGCGTCTACACACCGTCAAATCATTAGATGCGTGAAAAAGAGTAAGCTGCACGTCGTTTGAATGACGGCACATATTTTACATTACAGTCTATGAGAAGTGACCTTGCACATTGATTTGGGTGCAGTTCAGCACAAAATATGTGCAAAAATACACCGTGTGAACATACCCTTACAGTGTTCATTACCAAGGAGAAGCTAGCTGCCTAGTGCCATGCATTTTTATAGCCATTGTAGGGAATAGGAGGAGAATCCAAAATACTAGCCACCCCTCTCAAATAACCCTAAATTGGTTAGAATAGATTTTATAATCCAGACCCTCGTTCACATGGTTGCAGGCTCTACTCACCAATGGCTTTTCTCTATGTGTATTTACAGCTTCAACATTCAGGTAAATGGACTCTACTTTACAACCTGTAGGAAGACGAGTGACAGATTAGGTTTACACTTAGCAGTCAGAAAGCTGTTTTCATCCAGCCACCAATGAACAGGACTGGGACAGCAAGCAGTTCGGGTTCTTAAAGTAGAACTCCACTGTTAAATAATGAACTGAACTTTAGCTTCAAGAGTTTTCTATTTACTATGAAGAAAATGATTTACACAAAAACCAAGGCCATAGTTGCAGCTCAATGGCTGGACAATAGACTAAACTCAGTAGGAGGCAACACAAGCCCCTGTGCCAATTAGGAAACATAACAGATACCAAATAAGCAGCAGCTCACACATCCCTCCACCAGGGGAGCAACTGAATGATAAAAAAAAAAAAAAAGTTAAATAAAAGTCCCATTTTTCTGTGATTGGCCTACTTTATGCTACTAATAGCGCCAAAATGTTGAAGCACACTAGGCCACACCCCCTTTCCACAGTCACAGCCCTTTGCCTAGGCCACACCCCTTTGTCAGACAAGGCGGAGAATTATCTATAAACTGTCTAAAATCCCCCAAAAACGTAGTAGAGCATGAATGCCAGTATTTTGGTGCAAATTGTGCTAGAGTTCTGAAAATTGTTTTAAAGAGAACCTGTCACATAGTTTTTGCTCCCCTGGCTGAGGACAGCACAAGCTAGTGTCAGACCTGCTGTTTCCAGCGCTGTGTCCCTTAGGCCATATTCACACGATTTATTGCCAGCATAATTGCGGGGACGTATTTTGCCCCGCAATTACGCCGGCTCCATGCAGGGGGGGCCGGCAGCTCGCCGGCCCCATAGATATGCATTATCCACGGCGCGTATACGCCGTGAATAAGTAGGATGTCACTTCTCTCCCCGCTCGTCGTATCGTATGAGATCTGTGGATTACCGTAATGACTGGGACGTATTTCAGCCCGTAATTCGCGCAGTACGGTGCGAATAACGGACTGAAATACGTCCCAAAATAAGCCGTGTCAACATAGCCTTATTCTGCAAGATGCTGTAGTTTTAGAGCATTTACCCTCAAATCTTATTCATGAGCAGATGTTAGCCCCGCCCATCAAATGCAAGTCCCCCCCACCTGGCAGTTATTCAAATGGTTCTACCTATCAAAGTTATAGGTTTATCAGTTGAGGTGGGTGGGGCTAGCCTCAGGTGGGTGGAGTTTGAAAAACTGACTTTTCTGGCTGAAAACTGCAGATTTGAGGTGTAAATGCTCTGAAACTCCAGCATCTTACAGAATAAGGGACACAGTGCTGGAAACAGCAGGTCTGACACTAGCTTGTGACACTAACTTGTGCCCTCAGCAAGGCAGGCATCACCTATGGGACAGGTTCTCTTTAATAACTGTACCCCGTTGTATCTGCGAAGTAGGAGCATAAACTAATAATGTTCAGCCTGGTAACAGCTCATCTTGCTGCAGATGTATCCCAAGATCTGGGAATTGCGGAACTATCTATTGTAGTTCTGCAACACGTGGAGAGCCACCAATTTAGGGCATATTTGCCATAATCGGTTGCAGAATGTACAGGCTCTTTTTATGTCATTTTATGTCAAGCTTTAGCTTGTAAGCAGAGCCCGGGCTGCACAGAAACAAGACACAGCTATTCAGTACATGGCAGGAGGCCAAATAAGGTTTTACATCGGAAAAGGTTAGTAGTATAATGTTGTACAGTGTTAGCCATAGAAAGTAGTAGAAGAGTGAAGAAATCAGGCGATACCTTTTTCAGGCTAACTGAGTATAGTTGATGGTGAGCTTTCGAGAATATTCGCTCCCTTCTTCAGACATGTTATACAAGAACTGAAAATTTACAGACTTTTTATACACACAAGACATGGACCTTCAAAGGAACTTAGAATCCTTAAAAATAACAAAATGCAATATAAGTAGAGCAGTTATTTACAACAGGTCAAGAAATAAACAATCTGGAAACCTGTGAGGCGTGACAGGAGGGATCAGTAATTATTTCTCTTATCTATTTGCAATCAGGGGAGATTTGTTGCTCTCACAGTTCATAGTTTGACATGAAGCTGCTATGAATATTCAATCCATTTTGCAGAGTTTTAAATTTTTGCATTAATTTATATTCCCCTTCCTTCCTCTCCCTCTGAGTCTTAAAATGTCCCATTAAAACTGTAACCTGCAAATCTTCCATGGAGTGATTTTCTCCAGAGAAATGTGCTGCCACTGGCAGATCTGTTCTGCTGTTAATGGTGAATCTGTGTGAATTCATACGCTGACTGAGTCTCTGCCCTGTTTCCCCAACATAGAGGCCTGGGGTGGGACATTGCACACACATGATCAGATACACCACATTGGAGGTTACGGTCTTAATGGGACATTTTAAGACTCAGAGGGAGAGGAAGGAATGGGAATATAAATTAATGCAAAAATTTAAAACTCTGCAAAATGGATTGAATATTTATAGCAGCTTCATGTCAAACTATGTGAGAGCAACAGATCTCCCCTGATTGCAAATACAGTAGATAAGAAATAATTACTGATCCTCCTGTCACGCCTCACAAGTTTCCAGATTGTTTATTTCTTGACCTGTTGTAAATAACTGCTCTACTTATATTGCATTTTGTTATTTTTAAGGATTCTAAGTTCCTTTGAAGGTCCATGTCTTTTGTGTATAAAAACTCTATGCATTTTCAGTTTGTTGTATAACATGTCTGAAGAAGGGAGATAGTACTCTCGAAAGCTCACCATCAAATATACTCAGTTACCTCTAAAAGATATCGCCCGATTTCTTCACTCATCTGAAAAGGTTGTGACCTATGAAATATTCATGAAAATTACGCTACATCCAACACAAAGGTGAACCAGTATGGCTGCCAAAGAGCTAAACAGCTATATTATGGAGATCTGCCCCTACCAGTCACCTCCCACAGCTGTAGGTTTCCATAGCAGGTGGCACTCACCATAAGCTACGGGTGTTAGTTTCAGCACTGTGTGGAGAGGACATTTCAGGTATGGAAGTTGCTCTGTAAAAAAATAAATAAATAAAGTTCAATCAAAAAAGGACACACGGCCAGATCACTAAGCAGCGAGTTTTTTTTATTTTTATTTTTTAAGCTAAAAAACTCAGAATTACTTACCTGCACTTTTGTTTAGGAAATAAGCCAACAAACATCGCATGACGGCCTGGTGACAGATCACCAACACGTTCTCCTGCCGCTCCAGCTCCATGATCACCGGCTCCAGTCTCTGCACCAAGTCCTCATAGGACTAGATAAAAATACATAGGTAGAAAGGATTATGCTCTTACCTGAGCCCCAGTTCTCATCATTACGAAAACAGGATTGAAAGGAGTTTTACCACCATAGTTGGATAGGTGAGTGTCCCACCTCTAGGGCCCGCACCTCGGGAACAGACCTCGAAAGTTACAGAGCAGACTGGAGAGCCAGCCGCACAACTCTCCATTCTGTTCTATGGGAGTTCTGAGTATGGCCGCACACACTAGTCCCCTGTACTGGGAACGCCCATAGAACAGAATGGAGAACAGAGCGCTCCCCTGTACTTGGAACTCCCATAGAACAGAATGGAGAACAGAGCGCTCCCCTGTACTCGGAACTCCCATAGAACAGAATGGAGAACAGAGCGCTCCCCTGTACTTGGAACTCCCATAGAACAGAATGGAGAACACAGTGCTCCCCTGTATTGGGAACTCCCATAGAACAGAAGAGAGAGAACAAACTGTTCCCTGTACTGGGAACTCCCATAGAACAGAATGGAGAGAACACAGTGCTCCCCTGTACTGGGAACTCCCATAGAACAGAAGAGAGAGAACACAGTGCTCCCCTGTACTGGGAACTCCCATAGAACAGAAGAGAGAGAACAAACTGCTCCCCTGTATTGGGAACTCCCATAGAACAGAAGAGAGAGAACAAACTGTTCCCTGTACTGGGAACTCCCATAGAACAGAATGGAGAACACACTGCTCCCCTGTATTGGGAACCCCCATAGAACAGAATGGAGAGAACAGCACTCCCCTGTACCGGGAACTCCCATAGAACAGAATGGAGAGAACACAGCACTCCCCTGTACTGGGAACTCCCATAGAACAGAATGGAGAGTCGAGTGCAAGTGCATCTGGCTCTCCTGTCTGCTCTGTGACTTTCTGGGCCTATTCCTGAAAGAGGGGCGGGCTCTAGAGGTGCGACCCGCATATCCTAGTGATATGGAACACCTCTTTAAAGGGGAAGTCTAAATCTTAAAACACCAAGAGCTAATGGCCAGAAAATGTAGAACCAAAGTGCCCTGTAATCTTTTGCCCGGGTCACGTCTGATCTAAATCATTGTCAGGACTAGGAAGGGTGTTTTCTTGGTTTGATTTTTTTGGAAGGTGGCAATCGCCAGCATCCCCCATACTATAGTGCCAGGGAGAAGAGGCGCAGGGAGGCTTTAATACAGAAGTAGAGGTTTAGGTTTCTATAGATTTCATGTGGTGACCACAAAATAACTTGGAAGTCCGGTCTAGGGAAGATCTGTCGCACTGCATGTTAGATCTCACTCACCTCTCCCTTGGGGTATCTGTAGCGGTATTTGTCCTGGTCTCTTAGCGCAAACTCTTCAGGAAAATGCTCTTGTATTTCTTCGTACATCATCTCCTCACAAACACCCTGGAAAGACAAGGCGTCAGTGACTGCGGAAAGCTGCATCAACTGGGAAAACCTCTGTTTTCTTGTGCTGTATTTAACATTGCAAACTACACCCCGGCAATGCGCTCTACTAAAATGAATGCAAACCCTATAAAGAGCTACAGTGCCTTGCAAAAGTATTCGGCCCCCCTGAACTTTTCAACCTTTTGCCACATTTCAGGCTTCAAACAAAGATATAAAATTTTAATTTTTTTTGTGACGAATCAACAACAAGTGGGACACAATTGTGAAGTGGAACGCAATTTTAAACTTTTGTAAAAAAAAACTGAAAAGTGGGGCGTGCAAAATTATTCGGCCCCTTTAAGTTAATACTTTGTAGCGCCACCTTTTGCTGCGATTAAAGCTGCAAGTCGCTTGGGGATGTCTCTATCAGTTTTGCGCATCGAGACTGAAATTCTTGCCCATTCTTACTTGGCCACAGGTGGAGCTCAGTGATGTTGGATGGAGAGCGTTTGTGAGCAGCTGGAGCTCAGTGAGGTTGGATGGAGAGTGTTTGTGAACAGCTGGAGCTCAGTGAGGTTGGATGGAGAGCGTTTGTGAACAGCTGGAGCTCAGTGAGGTTGGATGGAGAGCGTTTGTGAGCAGCCGGAGCTCAGTGAGGTTGGATGGAGAGCGTTTGTGAGCAGCTGGAGCTCAGTGAGGTTGGATGGAGAGCGTTTGTGAGCAGCTGGAGCTCAGTGAGGTTGGATGGAGAGCGTTTGTGAACAGCTGGAGCTCAGTGAGGTTGGATGGAGAGCGTTTGTGAGCAGCCGGAGCTCAGTGAGGTTGGATGGAGAGCGTTTGTGAACAGCTGGAGCTCAGTGAGGTTGGATGGAAAGCGTTTGTGAGCAGCAGGAGCGCAGTGAGGTTGGATGGAGAGCGTTAGTGAGCAGGTGGAGCTCAGTGAGGTTGGATGGAGAGCGTTTGTGAACAGCTGGAGCTCAGTGAGGTTGGATGGAGCGGGTTTGTGAACAGCTGGAGCTCAGTGAGGTTGGATGGAGAGCGTTTGTGAGCAGCTGGAGCTCAGTGAGGTTGGATGGAGAGCGTCTGTGAGCATGCTGGAGCTCCGTGAGGTTGGATGGAGAGCGTTTGTGAGCAGCTGGAGCTCAGTGAGGTTGGATGAAGAGCGTTTGTGAGCAGCTGGAGCTCAGTGAGGTTGGATGGAGAGCGTTTTTTGAGCAGCTGGAGCTCAGTGAGGTTGGATGGAGAGCGTCTGTGAGCAGCTGGAGCTCAGTGAGGTTGGATGGAGAGCGTTTGTGAGCAGCTGGAGCTCAGTGAGGTTGGATGGAGAGCGTTTGTGAGCAGCTGGAGCTCAGTGAGGTTGGATGGAGAGCGTTTGTGAGCAGCTGGAGACAGCGAGGTTGGATGGAGAGCGTTTGTGAGCAGCTGGAGCTCAGTGAGGTAGGATGGAGAGCGTTTGTGAGCAGCTGGAGCCCAGTGGGGTTTGGGTGGAGAGCGTTTGTGCGCAGCTGGAGCTCAGTGAGGTTGGATGGAGAGCGTTTGTGAGCAGCTGGACCTCAGTGAGGTTGGATGGAGAGTGTTTGTGAGCAGCTGGAGCTGAGTGAGGTTGGATGTGACCTGCCATCTACAGTCACCATAGGAAGAACAGCTCCAGAGCACAAACTGCTGCTCTGACAAGTAAAATACTTTGCATTTATTGAGAATATGTTTGTCTGTTATGTGCATGGATACCCGAACAGATCACTGCTATAGAGTCTGTATATCGGTTACAGGATTGTTCCTTTTTTTTTTTTCTTAAATGAGGTCCAGGATGGAGAGGGAAAAAAAATAAAAAAATTCACCGACCATGGAGTGCAATGGACAGCACCGGGCAGAGGATGTGAGGAGGAGCCAGGCCTTGACTGGCCCACCGGGGAGTCGGTGGATACCCCGGTGGGCCCTGGAGGCAGTGCCGCCGCATCCTGTCACTGACAATGGAGTGCGATGGACAGCACCTGGCAGAGGAAGCAAGGAGGAGCAGATCCCGGGGCGATACAGAACAGCTGCGGAGGGGACTGGGAGGTGAGTATAACTTTTTTTTTCTATTTTCCTCCAGCCTGGCCACATTTAACATTAATTTTAAAAATAATGGAACACCCCTATAATTCTATGAAGGCCGATGTAGTCCACTTACTGCGTCAATCTCATTCAAGGCCTTCCATTGCTCATACGGGACAGTCAATGCTTCTGCTGTCTGGATGGTGCGCTTCATATGACTGGTCCATACTTTCAGGTCTGAAATCTTCTGCGACCTAACAAAGTTGCCCAGTGCATGAGCGTACTGCAAAATAATGGTGAATGAAGAAGTGAGCACCCTGGCACCAGGAAATCTAACGCTCAGTCCATATCTACATTGGAGGTTACGTTCGAAGCCCCCATCACAGAGGTGTGAACAGATCCGCTTTACAATGGACACCAGGGGCAACTGTCGGACCCCACCGGCCACATGGGTCCATCAGGTTTCTGTTACAATTCCCCCACCCCCTCATTCTTGATTGACCTTGTGATGGTGATTTTGAAAAGAACTTCCAAGCCGGATGTGAACCGAGCCTAAATTATGCCGAGGAGCAGATGGCAGAAACCTCTGGTGATTGTGCTTTACAAAAGAACAATGTATTTCCACGATACATATTTTTTGCACAACAGTTCAACCCCTTAAGAGGGGTTGTCTCACCATGCTGTTTTACAGAGCCACGGACCGCTTCAGATTCACACTTCCTGTTCAGGCTGTGGGTGGGTCTGTAGCAGTGATTGACATATCAGCTCTGCTATTCCTAGCTATCCCTGTTACAGTGACATAAGTGTAGTGCACAAGACTACAAAATTCTAAAGCTTGTCATTTAGTTAAGTTAAACTCCTTTGCTGCAGGCCAGACTTATCAGGGAGTGACTCACCATGGTCAAACTGACTAAGGGCAGCTTGGATCAATCAGATGAGAAACAGAAGCAAGAGATGGTCGGTAACAGCAAAACTTGTGTACTCCAAGGCTATGTTCACATGGGATAATTTAGGCGTGCATTTCACTGCGTATTTGTGCTCTAATACGGGCAAGATGCGCGCCAAAATTACGGTAATCCATAGCTCTCAGAGAACTATGGATTACGCCTCCTCTCCCCGCTCGCACAATACGCCGCGGGGGGAGATAAGGGTCATGTCAATTATTTGCGGCGAATACGCGCCGCGAGTAATGCATGTCTATGGGGCCGGCGGGCTGCCGGCACCCCCGTGCCGCGGGAGTACGCGCGTATTAGCGCGAGCTCCCGAAACACAATGTACTGTGGCGCGTACCATACTCGCCACAACACATCATGTGAACAGAGCCTAAGAGGTGATAAAAGCAAAGTAATGAAAATCAAAAGCAAAATAAACCCAGCAATGTATTTGGTAATAGTCTCCATTTACCTTTCCCTACATATTAAAAGATAGCCATTGTGGTGAGAAAACCCCTTTAAGGGATATTTAGCACTGTTCATCCAGAGCTCCCTGGTTCATGTCTATTATCCAGGACTACTGTGACCTACACTATTCAGCCCTTCTGTACAGGGGTGACAAGCCCTATGAGCATAGTATTGAGCCCCATGGTGCAGGTCAAGTGCAAGTTTGTGTTCCACTTTGCACAGTGATGAGCGTAGGACCTTACCTGCTTTCCACGAAGTGAAAGCCCAGAGTCCCCTCCGATCCTGCCCATGAGATTGAGTTCACTCTCTCCATGCCGGGATAGGTAGATGGAGCGCGGGGTCACGTGGATATTCATCAAGTAGTAAACTGTGCGGCTCTGGACGTGATCCTGGACTCTGTTCACCAGATATCGGCTCCCAACATTAAAAATCTTAATATAAGACAGATCACTGAAATGGGAAGGAACAGACCAGTAAGAGATGGTGGCGGGTTGGTGGTAAGAAGCAACCACAGCGGTAACTTATTATTACTACATCGTATCGTAAGGAGTGTATATGTGGCATTGTGCCCGCTTGAGTTGTCCTCGCGTCAATTCATGTTCTGCCATATTGGAGTTACATGATCTACAGCGATAATACTGCCCATACTGGGTGGCACACAGCTTTCCGCAGAGCCTGAATGACACATGACATCTACATTGGTATGCAATACAATTAAAGGGGTTGTCTCACTACAAGGATTGCTGCTTTTTATGTTAAAGATCTTGCAAAAACAAGTCACTTTGCAATATGTTTCCATTACCAGTGTCCTACCTATTCCTAGATATCCCCTCTTGTATGGGCTGCATCAGCTCCTCAGGTCGCTATAGCTACAGACCTGTTTGATCTCTCCTGATAGGCTGCCAGTGCTGGTTGCTATAGCTACAGACCTGGCTTGTATTGCAGCCTAGTAGAAGCCAGTAAACACGCCCCTGAATTCAAAATGAAACCAAGAAAACAGGACTGAGGTAAGATGAATTGATGTAGTGAGACAATCCCTTTAAAGGTCAAAGGAAAAATTGGGCAACAACCCCTAAGATTACATAATGGCAGCAGTCAGTGGTCACTCGACAAATAGAATATAAAAGAGAGAGACATCACCCCGAGACGTTAGAGGGTTGTGCCACCAAAGACATTGATCACCTATCCACAGGTCATCCATGGGGGTCCCACAGCTGGTAACCCGCACCATAGCTAAAGCCCAGCAAGGAAGGCTTTGAATGGAGCAGTGGTGGAACAGGCGCACTGCTACCCCATTCAAAACCATTGGGGCCCAAGGGCGATAGCCGAGCATTTCCAATGAAGGACTGGGGGCCCCTATTTTAAGGATTATGGGGGTCCCAGTGGTGAAACTCCCAGGTGAGTCAGACATTTACCACCTCTCCTATGGATAGGGTTGTCCACCTATTTTGTTAGAAGTGTTCCCTCACTGATCCCAAGCAAAATCAGTTGGAATCGGTCTTGAAATTTTGCAGTAAGGGTTCAAGTTCCCTGGAGCACCACCAAAGGGGAAAAAATAAAAAAAATAAAAAGTATTACTTCGTGCCCAATAACTCAATGTGTTGTCTATGTAAAGTATGGCCCTATCGAGTGAAAGACTCTTTGCAATCACCTTCCTCCCCCTATAGACAGCACCCTGAACAGATTACCTCCCCCCTCCCCCCCCCAAAAAAAATTATATTGCATATTCCAATTACAGTTCATATGCTTGGGATCTGTGATCCTCGATTTACATAGTACAGTGATTGCAGTGCAGGGTCCTAGTCTATTGTAATACTACATCCCCATATCCACCGTCCATTTTCTTCTAATGAAGCAACCTGGCTTGTCCTCTGGTCTTTGCGCCATCTAGACTAGACTGTGGCCATAAATACATCACTTATGCCAATGTGTGTATATACATAGATTCCCATCTAGGGACACACACTTCTCCTACAAGTTACCAGCGGGTCAAGATATGGTAATGCAGCAAGAGGAGGTAAATGGGTCAATAGTGCAGCACACACTGACATGAGATCGATAGAGGCTCCTCCACTGCAAACACATCTTTTCTAATAAGTATTAATTATATAACCCTATATATCACAGAGCTCAGCTCCTCTCCTCTATAATATAACCCTATATATCACAGAGCTCAGCTCCTCTCCCATATAACCCTATATATCACAGCGCTCAGCTCCTCTCCCATATAATCCTATATATCACAGAGCTCAGTTTCTATCCTCTTTCATATAACCCTGTATATCAGAGCTCAGCTTCTCTCCTCTATCATATAACCCTATATATCACAGGGTGCTGCTTCTCTCCTATTATAGCCTACTCTCAAATAGGATAGAATAAACTACCTGACAGATTTCCTTTAAATAGACAGGAAAATGGTATTTCTGTTCTTACCTATGTTGTACGAAATAAAATGTATTTAAAAAAAAAATAAAATAGACAGGAAAATAACAGTTTGCAGTATATGTCATTGAGGAGCCATAAGAGCAGTAGTTGTCATACATGGCATATCTGCCCCGGTCTTGAGTAACGCTCCCAATTACTAACAGGACACTAGGAAACAAAAAACCCAGTATGAAGTAGAAGTGCTGTTAAACTAGAGAGAATAGTAGCTCCAAATGGTCTAAATGAGCTTCAAGAGTTAATCCTCTGATCACGACACACGTTGCTTATATTTAAAAGGTCTTTCAGATAACCCCAGTATTAGTTTTTATAATGGTTTTATAGTTACACATTTTTCTACACTACGCTATTCTAGTACATCACTTACTCCATTGACCTTAATATAGTAGCGTGACCTAGATCCCACACTACTGACCTAGTTTCTCGTATTCCACTTTCATTTCCCGAATAGGACTTATACTAACAACTCTTGTTTTAGTAAATATAATTCATTTTAAAAAGCAGTTATGGACTTTTTACAGAAGCCTAATAATTTATTATAACAAATGTTTGTTAAGTTTTAAACTTTTGTCTATACACTGTTTGTACCGTAATTACGTTACAGCCTCGTTTTCATTCCGCAGTCTTTTTAACTCCTTAACGACCCCCCCTACGTCTTTTGACGTCGCTGTAGACCTTGGGGTTTGCGGCGCCCGGAGCCGCAGCAGCACTGTAATCAGGTCTGTACTACACAGCCCTGATCCCAGAGCATGTCCTGCGAGCACCAGGGAGCGGGGGAAACCTTCGCAACCCGGTGCTTTAACCCTTTGATTGCGGCAGATCGTCACCGCAGCGCAATCAAAGGGTTCCCCTGCTCTGTCGGGTGATCAGAACACCCGCTCACCCAGACAAAGCCCGGGGAACGGCTACACAGACAGCTCTGGGGACCTAGAGTGGCCCCAGAGCTGTCTGTGTACTAAGCCAGTGACCAGGACACACTGTGTGGTGTCCTAATCACTGCCTGTGTCCAAGTGACACCGATTATGATGTATTAGCATATATGAATATGCTAATACATTACTAAGTGTTAAAAAATCAAATAAAAAAAAATTGTAAAACAGTTCTCCCTTCAGGGGATTTAAAAAAAAAAAAAAGTAAAAAAAACAAAAACAAAGTGTAAAACAAAATGAATACAAAAATAAATAAAATATTTAATAAAAAATAATTGTGCATATATTACACACAAAAACATACACATATAAGGTATCCACACGACCGTAATAACCTGTAGAATTAATCTAACAAGTTATTAAGTGTGAAATGTGAATGTTGTAAAAAGAACACAAAAAAAAAACAATTTTTGTTTTTTAAAAATTAAAAAAAATCTGCAATTATTTATAAGTGAACTTAAACTATTCCCCCATACAGTACAACTTGTCTAGAATAAAACGAGGCCTCCTCCAACTGCGTGATTGAAAAAAGTTACAACTGTTGAAACGCAAGGAGGCAAAAACGAAAAAATGTTCTGGTCATTAACTACTTTTCAGGTGTTCGGCTTAAGGGGTTAACAGCGCATGTGCTCCTATGTTTGTACCTGAAGCAGGCTCGTTTAGCTTACAAAACGCATCGTTCTTATATTCTTTTAATAAACTATGACACCACAATAGTGGCAAATACCAAGGTGTCAGTTTTTTTTTTAACCTTCCTGAGCGCTAATTCTCCTTTAAAGAACCTATACAGTAAAAAAACCTTGTATGGCTTTAGCGTTTGGAAAGAATCCAGGACGATACAAACATAGTGCGAACATAAAAACTCCGGGGCTCCAGCCTTGCAAACCAGTGCAAATCACTGAGCCACCATGCTGACTGTGTCCACTCAGCAGCTGTAAGGAACATAACTATGCTGGCCAAAACAAATTCCCCTCCCAGCAGCCAAGGGTCCCAAGATCAAGCACCGATTACATAACATCCAGGGGGACATGAAGGATCCCACTTGCAGGGAGATAAAGCATTGCATAAAGGAGAGAAGGAATTGCACTTACATGTATTGTGGAAGCTAATCCTCCATGTGACGCAGCCAGAGGCGCCCGCATGACAGGCAGGGAGCATGGGATCAGGAGAGATGGCAAATTATCAGTCGGAGGTCGTCTCCTCCCTCTGTTATGGGGCGATCCTATTGCAAACCAGTCCTTAGCTTGGACTTTGAGTGTCCCTGCTGTGATATTAGGAATAAACTTGGCACTTCTTACCGTATGTAAGCTCTCACGAGCAGGGCCCTCACACCTTGTGTCTCATTTGTAAGTACTTTTAATGTGTAATGACTGTATGTTTACCCTTGAATTTGTAAAGTGCTGCGGAATATGTTGGCTCTATAGAAATAAAGATTATTATTATTATTATTATTATTATTATTATAATAGTCCCCTGGTCAACAAGGGCTTAGACTATTGTTCCATCAAGGTCTGGACACTCATTGCCAGTAGATAAATTCAGCAAAAGTGATTAACCCATGAAAGCTGCACTCCTGCCGAATACAAAGACCCTCAACCGTATTTAGCTTGAGCGCCAATTTCAGATAAAGGGCCCGGTTCACACCTGTGTAGGATCAGAGCCTCCATCGCAGAGGGTTCGGCAGGTCCGTTAACCCCTTAAGCCGAACACCTGAAAAAGTACTTAAAGACCAGAACATTCTTTTAGTTTTTGTCTCCTTGCGTTTCAACAGTTGTAACTTTTTTATTTTTTCAATGACGCAGTTGTATGAGGCCTCGTTTTGTTCGAGACAAGTTGTACTTTATGGGGGAATAGTTTAAATTCACTTATAAATAATTGCAGATTTTGTTTTCAATTTTTTTTAAACCATTCACATATCCCACTTAATAACTTGTTAGATTAATTCTACAGGTTGTTACGGTCCTGTGGATACCTAATATGTGTAGGGTTTTTTGTGTGTGTAATGTATGCACAATTATTTTTTTTATTAAATTCTTTTTGTTTTACACTTTATGTTTTTTACTTCTTTTTTTTTAATCCCCTGAAGGGAGAACCGTTTTACTTTTTTAAACTTGGCAATGTATTAGCATATTCATATATGCTAATACATTAAAATCTGTGTCAGTCTGACACAGGCAGTGATCAGGACAGCACACAGTCTGTCCTGATCGCTAGCTTCTTACAGACAGCCCTGGGGCTACTCAAGGTCCCCAGGGCTGACTGTGCAGCCAGTCCCCGGGCTCTGTTAGGTCACCGGGTGTTCCGATCACCCGACAGAGCAGGGAAACCCTTTGATTGTGCTGCGGTGACTAACTGTGGCAATCAAAGGGTTAAAGCACCGGGGAGCGGATGTTTCCCCGCTCCCTGATGCTTGCAGGAGCTGCGCTGGGAACAGGACGCCAAAAGACCTCGCTGCAGTGGAATGACCTGAAATGCCCGACGCCAAAAGACGGTGGGCGGTCGTTAAGGAGTTAAACGACAGACACCAACAGCATCTGACAGACTACAATGAGGTTACTGTCATTTTAATGGCAAAAATAGGTGCTTTTTTTTTTTTTTTTTTTTTGCATAATTTTTATGGCCCTGCGCAGGATGCTCCAAAGGCAGATGTGAACCAGGGCCAAGACGCATTGTCGTATGGTGAGGTATTAGGAAAAATAAAGAATTAGGATATGGAAATATTACGAGATTTGAAGGATGCCAACACTGACCGGGGTGCTGCCCCCTCCATTGTTTTTGGAGCCAGCGAGGTCTCAGCTCAGTGGTCCCAACTAAAGGCGACATGTATGAAAGGGGCTGCGCCAGAAGTCTGGCGTCTTTTCAGCCTGAGAACTAGCGCTATATTTTTGACCAGGCGCACTCCAATATTAGACGCATTACAGAGCGCCCACGGCACCTTGTAACGCGCCTGAGATCGGGGGGCGTGCTGGAGGTGTCGCACTAAAACCAGACGAAGCTACACATTTATAGCTTTCGTGTGGCAAACGCAGCCACATTCCTGCTGGAACAGGGAGAGCACTTTAAAAGTGGTTTACCTGAGCCTGAGTTGTCGTTTTGGAGCTAGAAAGCGCTAAATCTATGACCCACAGTAGAACAGGGTTATAGTTTCAGGCACATTCTACGCTACTATTGTGTGCATTACATTTGGCGTCTGGGTGCCAAAATTCACACATGTCGTCTTAAGGGTATGTTCACACGGCTTATTTTGGACCGTAATTGTGGGCGTATTTCGCCGCGCACTGCGCTTAATACGCGGCGAAATGCGCCCCGCAATTACAGTAATCCATAGCTCTCAGAGAACTATGGATTACGCCTCGCGCCCCCCCCCGCGCGTACAATACGATTGTATTGCACACGCGGAGAGATAAGTAACGCACGTCAACGGGACCGGCGAGCTGCCAGCCACCGCGTGCTTCAGGAGTAAGCGCTGATCAGCACGAGCTCCCAAAACACACTGTGTATTGCGGCGCGTACTGTACGCGCTGTAATTACGCCATGTGAACATACCCTAAGAGTGTAAGGTCATGTTCAAAGTTTACATTTACATGAAGTCGTTCTTTTAAGGCCAGGTTCCGATCTGGGTTGGAGGTTCCATTCAGAGCCATCTAACAGCTAGGGATAGCAGAGCTTAAAGGGGTTGTCATCTTAAAGTTTCATAGGATGCATGAATGAAATAATGCTGCTTGGCTCTGTCGCTTCCTGGTCAAGCTGTCTGTAATTAGCATGAGCTCCGTGTATTCAGACTTCACTGGTCAACAGTCTAGATAAAATAAAATTACCATCTATGAGGTCAGGAGAAGCATCTGAGCTAATGTAAACAGTAGAGTAATTACGGTCTTTTGTCTGAAAGATCAGATAACACACAAGCTCTAACTGCTGGCTGTGACCTGTGTGAATCACTCCCTGCTATGAGATAGAACAAACAGCAGGGGATAAGGAGTACACAGGTTGGTCACTTGGGAAACCAGAGAGAGCAAATCACTTGTAGCTCCTTAAAAAAAATGAACAAAGCAATATATTTGGAAAACGTCTTCATTTAGCGTTCCCTACATTTTAAAAACTATTCTTTGTAGTGAGACAACCCCTTTAAATGTCAGTGACTGCTGTAGAACCGCCCACAGCCTGAACAGAAAGTGGGAGCTTGAAGCTGTAAAACCACCCACAGCCCAAACAGCAATGACATTGGGGAAAGTTTTATGTGGTGCTGACGTTGAATGGACATTTCCTTTTGTGCTGTAGAAAGTGTAGACAACAAGGTATAGGGCACCAAGGAGAAAAGTGCTGGCTCTCACAACCAAAAGACCCCACATAACAGAAAACAATTACACACTTCCCTTTAGAAAGGGATAGTGGCGCATGGAAAGCAATTGGAAACTATTTTGAGGTACCAAAGCCAAAGGCCAATGTGTGGACTCCTTTCTTCAGGGCAATGGTTACTGACAGCTAGACCCCCAATAATTAAAGGGGTTGTCTCACTTCAAGGATTGCTGCTTTTTATGTTAAAGATCTTGCAATAACAAGTCACTTTGCAATATATGTCCATTAACAGTGTCCTACCTATTCCTAGATATCTCCTCTGGTATGGACTGCATCAGCTCCTCAGGTCGCTATAGCTACAGACCTGTTTGATCTCTCCTGATAGGCTGCCAGCACTGGTTGCTATAGCTACAGACCTGGCTTCTACTGCAGCCTAGTGGAAGCCAGTAAACACGCCCCTGAATTCAAAGTGAAACCAAGAAAACAGGACTAAGGTGAGATGAATCAATGTAGTGAGACAACCCCTTTAAATCTCTGACAACACACAGAAAATAAGCCTTAACCCTTCACTTTGTGTAATAAGGACACATCTAAAAGCTTTACCTATCCAAGTCGTCATGCAGCGGCTCGTAAGTCATCTGATAGCAATCGATTCGTTTGAGGAAGTCTTCGACCACCTTTTCCCGATCGCAGTCCTTGTAGTCCGGACTTGATAATTTGACTTGCTAAGAAGAAAAAATAAAGGGATACATGAATTGTGAGACAATGGATCGGATGGATCTATTCGGTCTGCATTAGACAGGATCTTACGGTGATATTTTCGGCGATGATGTCTGGGTCATCACAGATGGATTCAATGAAGAAAACCTTTGGAAATAGAGGAGCGTTATTAATACAAATGGCTAAAATAGGCCAAAAAAACATGTAAATATGCACTGGCCCATAGCAACCAACCAATCGGCAGTTAGCCACTCTCTAGTGCCACCTATATGTGGTAGTAGAGACACCGGTACAGGTGGTCCTATATAAGCGGTTTTCATGTAAGACTAGTGAAACACTAAAAATAAAAAATCCAATACCTTAAAGGGGTTGTCTCATTACATTGATCCGTCTTACGTCAGTCCTGTTTGCTTGGTTTCACTTTGAATTCAGGGGCGTGTTTCCTGGCTTCTACTAAGCTGCAGTAGAAGCCAGGTCTGTAGCTATAGCAACCAGTGCTGACAGCCTATCAGGAGAGATTGAACAGGTCTGTAGCTATAGCAACCAGAGCTGGCAGCCTATCAGGAGAGATTGAACAGGTCTGTAGCTATAGCAACCAGCGCTGGCAGCCTATCAGGAGAGATCGAACAGGTCTGTAGCTATAGCAACCAGTACTGGCAGCCTATCAGGAGAGATTGAACAGGTCTGTAGCTATAGCGACCTGAGGAGCTGATGCAGCCCATACAAGAGGGGATATCTAGGAATAGGTAGGACACTTAATGGACACATATTGCAAAGTGAAATGTTTTTGCAAGATCTTTCAAATAAAAAGCAAACCTTGTAGTGAGACAACCCCTTTAATGCCTCCACCTTTCCTTTGATCCCATTTCGTCTTATATGGTAATCAGAACAGAGAAAAATATATAAAAAAAATTCACATGCAGCTCAGCCATGCCTACCCCACACACCTCCCAACTTCCTCCTTCCAGTCCTATGTCTGTCTGTAATACACCTGGCTGCAGCAGGAGCCCCCCCCCTCCCCTTTGTCCTTTCTGCATTACCATATAAAAGACAATTAAGTCCTGAAGTGAAGTAATTCACCAACCAAAAATCAGGATGGACTCTAACCCCTATGATAGCGACAAGACTTCCAGGATAACTCACATAAAAAAAGAAGAAAAAAATCCAGGTCAGCTTAGAAGACGTCCTTGTACGTATCTCGTCTGGAGGGACGTAGGATATAGCATAGAAGAAAACAATGATGATACAGCAACTTCCATCCAAATCCAATGGCTAAAACGGATAGCGTTATTTGTAATATTAAAAATCCAGCATGCCATGCAAAAAAAAAAGTCACAGCTGATGTGTTTCAGGCTATCCGTTTTAGCCATTGGAATTGGATGCCTGGTTGCTGTATCGCCATCACCTTCTTCTACGGCTTTCAGGAGCATGCAGAAAATCATGCACACTGACCAAGTGTAGTCCGGTTTCTCTCTTGCTTACAGTTAATAATTTCTAGGTTTATGGCTCCTTTAAAGAGCTTAGAACAAGAGACACCTCCTGCAGACCGCACCGTTTTGGAGTTACTGATGCGTGTTAGCACAGAGTGAGGGTGTTTTCACACGGTGCGATTTTGTGGCGCTTTTGGCGAGTTTCTCTGTTGCAGTACTGTACTGCAGTGAAACTGCCTTTAACACCAGCAAGCTCCTTTGAATTTAATACATTTTGTAGAAAGAGGTTGTGAATAATACAAATGAGTGATCAATTATGGTGTTTCTGATCCGCAAGAAATCAAACACAAATGACTACTCACTTGTAACACCTTTCCAAACAATTTAGGGTGCTTTCACACAGTGCGTTTCTGTTGCGTTTTTTCTGCAGGAAGGCAGAGCCATTCATGCTGTACATTGCTGCACAAAAAACACGGCAAAAATTGCGGTAAAAATCACGATTTTTGCGCAACAATGTACAACATTAATTGCTGTGCCTTTCTGCACAAAAAATGCATAAAAAAAACGCACTGTGTGAAAGCACCCTTAGGCCGTGTTTACACGGCTTATTCCCGACGGATTTGTGAGCCGTATTGAGCGCACAAATCCGCCGTGAATAAGGGGCGGGACGGGGACGGGGCCGGAGCGCGGCGGGGGCGCCGCTCCCGGCCCCATAGACAATGCATTGTTTACGGCGCGTCCGCGCCGTAAATAATTTGCATGTCACTTTCTCCCCCCCGCGGCGGATTTGCCGAGCAGGGAGGAGCGGCGGATTCAACTGTTCTCAAAGAGAGCAGTGGATTACCGTAATTGCTGCCGCGGGTTGGCGCCGTACTGAAGCGCAAATCCGGCGCGGAGTACGGCGCCAATACGCGGCAGAATAAGCCGTGTGAACGAGGCCTTAGGGTGCCTTTATTACCAGCAAGCTTTTTGCACTTATCTAAACTGTTTGGAAAGTGAGTAATCAATTAGTGCGTTTGGAGTCCACAATACTTCAAACACAGGAATTGATCACTGACTTCAAACACCTTTTGAACAATTTAGACAACTGACAGAAGCTTGCTGGTAATAAAGGCAGTTAAATCACACTGCAGTACAGTAAGTGACAAAAAAAAAACCACACTGTGTGAAAGCACCTGAAGCACAATAGCCGATTACACGCTCTAAACAACTTTCCAAACAATTGAGGAAATTGAAAGAAACTTGCTGGAAATAAAGGCAGTTTCACTGCAGTGCAGGCACTGCAACAGAGAAACCGCACCACAAGCACCATCTTTCCTTCCTCCTTTAAACATGCGGCCATCACCCCCATCCTTAAGAAACCATCTCTCGACCCCTCTTCTCTGTCCAACTATCGCCCCATCTCACTGCTTCCATTCGTCTCTAAACTCCTTGAGCAGCACGTCTATCTTCAGCTGTCCTCCCATCTATCCACCAACTCTCTCCTTGACCCACTGCAATCTGGTTTCTGACCCAACCACTCTATAGAAACCGCCCTAACCAAAGTCACCAACGACCTAGCAACTGCCAAAGCCTCACGCCACTACTCTGTGCTTCTCCTCCTAGACCTGTCCTCTGCCTGTGACACTGGTGACCACTCACGTCTCGTACAAATCCGCTCCTCCCACGGCATCATGGACTTGGCTCTTTCCTGGATCTCCTCGTACCTCACTGATCGGACTTTCAGCGTCTCTCACTCTCACACCACCTCCTCCCCCCGGCCTCTCTCTGTTGGTGTCCCCCAGGGGTCAGTCCTGGGCCCACTACTCTTTTCTATCTACACTATTGGTCTGGGTCAACTAATAGCATCGCATGGCTTTCATTACCACCTGTAGCTGTTGACACCCAACTCTACATCTCCGGCCCAGATGTCACCTCTCTTCTCTCCCGGATCCCTGACTGTCTGTCGTCCATATCCTCCTTCTTCTCCTCCCGTCTCCTAAAACTAAACGTGGAGAAAACTGAATCGATCTTTCCACCGTCCCCCTCCATCTCTCCACCCGATCTCTCCATCACAGTCAATGGCTACACTCTCTCACCAGCTCCACAGGTCCTCTGCCTTGGGATAACCCTTGACTCCAATCTGTCCTTCAAACCGCACATCCAAACCCTCACCACTGCCGCCGCCTCCACCTGAAAAATATCTCCCGTATCCGCTCATTCCTTAACTTTGAAAGTACATAAATGCTGGTCCACGCCCTCGTCATCTCACGCCTCGACTACTGCAACATCCTTCTCAGTGGCCTCCCAGCTAGCACCCTCACTCCCCTCCAATCCATCCTCAACTCTGCTGCCCGTCTGATTCACCTCTCTCCTCGCTACTCCTCTGCCTCACCCCTCTCCCCTCTGCCGATCCCTTCACTAGCTTCCCATTGCCCAGCGAATCCAGTTCAAGTTATTATCCATGACCTACAAGGCTCTCCACGACCTCTCCCCTCCATACATCTCTGCCTTAATTTCTCAATATCTCCCCTCTCGCAATCTCTGCTCCTCACAGGACCTTCTCCTCTGCTCTTCCCGTGTCAGCTCCTCACACAACCGTCTCCAAGACTTCTCCCGTGCTTCCCCCAAACTCTGGAACTCACTGCCCCAACACATCAGACTCTCCTCCACTCTCACCTGAAAACCCATCTCTTTAGGAGCCTATAACCAACAATAACCCTGCTGCCCCTTCACCCCCCACAACATGTCTGCCCCTCACCTTCTGTCTCTTCCCACCTTCCTTGTAGACTGTAAGCCCTCACGGGCAGGGACCTCTCTCCGTCTGTACCAGTTGTTCGTTATTAATTTGTCACCTTTGTACTTGTTTGACCTGGGTTATGTATGAAACCTGAATGTACAGCGCCCTGGAACCAAGGGCGCTCAAAAAAAAAAAAAAAAATTTAATAATAATAAAACTGTAAAGTATAAAGGGAAGGCTTTTATCTCTTTTCTCTTGGTTTTGGCTTCCAAATATTGCAGCAAAATACGCATTAAAGACACTGTGTGAACGGAGCCTAGAGAATATCCGCTCTGACACCACAGACACAACTTCTCTTACAGAATACAGTGATTCTACACTAGGTTTTCAGAATTTTTTTAAAATGAAATTTTAAGGCTTTTTAACCAGATGTTTTTAGTTTTTTTTTTATTTTGTAATATTTTGATCAAAAATAACCCAAAGAAAAACCATGTAGTTCTAAAAGAAAAAAAAAAATGTTCTATTAGTGGTTAAACTGCAGGTTTCAAGCTCATATTCAGGGGTTAGATTATCTGAACCCCCAACTGATGAGCATTTGTACTGGATTTGAAGCATTTTGTTGTTTGACACCTATATGAAGCCTGTTGCTATATGTTCCTTATGTAAGGTCAGCCTTAAAGGGGTTGTCTCACTACATTGATTCATCTTACCTCAGTCCTGTTTTCTTGGTTTCACTTTGAATTCAGGGGCGTGTTTACTGGCTTCTACTAGGCTGCAGTAGAAGTCAGGTCTGTAGCTATAGCAACCAGTGTTGGCAGCCTATAAGGAGAGACTGAACAGGTCTGTAGCTATAGCGACCAGTGCTGGCAGCCTATCAGGAGAGATCAAACAGGTCTGTAGTTATAGCGACCTGAGGAGCTGATGCAGCCCATACAAAGGGAATCTAGGAATAGGTAGGACACTGTTAATGGACACATATTGCAAAGTGACTTGTTTTTGCAAGATCCTTAACATAAAAAGCAATCCTTGTAGCGAGACAACCCCTTTAAGACAGACCACTTTAGGGCTGCACTTAAGGCAAAGTGAAACAATCACCTTTCTAGTCGCTGCTTTGATGTCAGCTTTGTATCTGGATAGAACAAAGCAGACGACCAGTTCAATGCTCGTAATTATCCGAGCGGCAAGACAAGGGTTTTGCAAATGCCCTAATTTATTTATAGCCAGACACATGACCCAACAGCGTCTATGAAGAAAGGGTAATAAAGAGCATTGACTGAACAGCTATTACATCACTGCTGCTGCCGCCAGCCTGCCAGGATACACAGCGCTGTAATCTACTATCACAGACAGTATACAGAAGAAAAAAAAGTGCAGAATATTACAGTAATAGCCGTTATCACTCCAACCTATGACACAGTCCCACAGTTTTACGTGTGTCAGTACTTACTTAAAGGGAACCTGTCACATTGAACCTGCTATCTGATCTGTGGGCAGCAAGTTATAGAGCAGAAGGAACTGAACAGATTGATAGATTGTTCTGTGGGGAAAGATTCAGTAAAACTTGTATGTCTTTTAAATCCCTGCTTATTCTGGGTTAAAGGGGTTGTCTCACTACAAGGATTGCTGCTTTTTATGTTAAAGATCTTGAGAAAAGAAGTCACTTTGCAATATGTGTCCATTAACAGTGTCCTACCTATTCCTAGATATCCCCTCTTGTATGGGCTGCATCAGCTCCTCAGGTCACTATAGTTACAGACCGGTTCAATCTCTCATGATAGGCTGCCAGCACTGGTTGCTATAGCTACAGACCTGGTGTCTTCAGCAGCTCATCCCTGCAGGCCAGTAGAAGCCAGAAAACACGCCCATGAATTAAAAAATTAAATAGAGGAAACAAGACAGAGGTAAGAAGAATGGATGTAGTGAGACAACCCCTTTAGAGAGCCCAGTAGGCAGCGTCATCAGAGAGACAGCCAACTTTGTATGTACACTAATACAAGGACAGCTGTCAATCACTGATAAGACCACCTACTGGACTTCTTAACCCAAATAAGCAGGGATTTAAATGAAGAAAAAAAAAATAAATACAATGTCTACTGAATTTTTCCCCAGAGAATTATAGATGAACCCGACCAGCTCGTCCGGCTCTATAACATGCTGCCAGCAGATCAGATAGCGCATGCAACGTGACAGGTTTCCATTACAGGGGTTGTCTCACTACAAGGATTGCTGCTTTTTATGTTAAAGATCTTGTAAAAACAAGTCACTTTGCAATATGTGTCCATTAACAGTGTCCTACCTATTCCTAATATCCCCCCCCCTTGTATGGGCTGCATCAGCTCCTCAGGTCACTATAGCTACAGACCTGTTTGGCCGTGTTCACACGGCTTATTCCCGACGGATTTGTGAGCCGTATTGCACTCACAAATCCGGCGTGAATAAGGGGCGGGACGGGGTGGGGGGCCGGAGTGCGGCGGGGGCGCCGCTCCCCGGCCCATAGACAATGCATTATTCACGGCGCGTACGCGCCGTAAATAATGTGCGTGTCACTTTCTCCCCCCGCGGCGGATTCGCCGAGCGGGTAGGAGCGACGGAATCCACTGTTCTCTATGAGAGCAGTGGATTACCGTAATGACTCCGACGGATTGACGCCGTACTGCAGCGCAAATCCGGCGCGCAGCACGGCGCCAATCCGCGGCAAAATAAGCCGTGTGAACGAGGCCTTTGATCTCTCCTGATAGGCTGCCAGCACTGGTCGCTATAGCTACAGACCTGGCTTCTATTGCAGCCTAGTAGAAGCCAGTAAACACGCCCCTGAATTCAAAGTGGCAAGGTGTCTCTGAAAATTTGTACTAGTGACTGGTGGGGTCACAAAACTTGGGACACCCACACATGGAAATTGTGTACTAGCATGTTACTAGTAATGTCTAACCCTAGACAACTCTATTAAAGGGGTTGTCCAGGATTAGAAAACCAGGACTACATGCTTTAAACAAAAACCACCATCTCTCCCCTCCTCTGTCATAGCATGTGCCTGGTATTATGGGTCAGCCCTATTCACTTCACTAGAGCTGCAATACCAGGCACATCCTGTAAAAGAGGTGGTGCTGTTTCTGAAAGAAAGCAGACATTTTTTCTTATCCTGGAAAACCTCTTTAATCCTGCAAAGAGGCAGAGGTTGGGTGATCATTGACCACCACCAGCTCTCTAGCATGTGAACCCTGCCAAACAGATACTCCTCTGTCATGTCTATCAGGCCATACAAACACACACAACCTCATTAAAGGGGTTGTCTCACTACAAGAATTGCTTTTTATGTTAAAGATCTTGGAAAAACAAGTCACTTTGCAATATATGTCCATTAACAGTGTCCTACCTATTCTGAGATATCCCCTCTTGTATGGGCTGCATCATACAAGGTCGCTATAGCTACAGACCTGTTTGATCTCTCCTGATAGGCTGCCAGCACTGGTTGCTATAGCTACAGGCCTGGCTTCTAATGCAGCCTAGTAGAAGCCATTAAACATGCCCCAGAATTCAAAGTGAAATTAAGAAAACAGGACTGAGGTAAGATGAATCCATGTAGTGAGACAACCCCTTTTATGGCCAAATGATACGATCAGGCACAACAGGGGTGAAGACACCGGGCCATGCTGCCTGTTGTAGACTATACCTTGAAACCACGTTCCTTGGCAAATTGCAGGATCATTGACCTTCTCTCTCTTGTGGTGTTGGTGGCATCAAATACCTAAAACACAGAATTCAAGAATCACTTTGGTGTCCATCTATACTAAACTCAAGCTTTGATACCTGCCGGGGTTGTGTGTTATTACAAGTTGCGTTCCTGGTGTGTGGTCTCCGCTGTATGGTGCAGTGGCTTTTCTGTATACTGGTGTAAACTGGTTCTTATCCAATGTGCAGTTATCTATTAAGCAATTGCCCCCTTCATGGATAGGTGTGTAAGCGATTGTTCATCAGTAATCTGCACCTGTGTAACTTCTCCCATGGGGCTTTTTTATGCCTCCTACTGGGAACAGTTTCTTGTCCTGCCATTGTGCTATAAGTATAGCGGTGTTTCTGTAATTTTAAAGGGGTTTTGCAACGATGTAATGTTGACATGGGATCCTCCAAAACGGGTATGTAATCACTTTTCTAAATATATGTGATTACAAAAAGTGAAGCCTCTGAGAGCTACAGCATTGCCCAGTCCCCCTTAGGCTATGTCTACACTGCATCGGACAAACAACGTCCCAAAAGCGGCCGTGTTTTCTCCGAAGCAGGACCGTGGCGTTTCTCACGCTTTGTACAAAAACCGCGGTCGCTTCTCGTTTTTTTTCCGTCACCCACACAATTGTATTGTATGGGAAGACAACAAGAAAACGAGAAGCGCCGGCGTATTATACAACATGTTGCATAAGAAGCCGCTGCCGAAAGACGGGCAGAGAAAAGACGAGCTGCGTAGACTGCAGCTCGTCTTTCCTATTCCCGTCTATGGGGCCGCAGGAACGATCGTATCTTCGACGCTTTTAAAAAACGAAAAGCGACGAAGATCCCGCGTAAAATTTTGTGCGTGTGGAAAATAAACCTATAGTTTCCTGACAGTTTACATTAGACACAACCAGGACACTGACAGGAGCTGATCTGGCCGCGCTTGCGTGTTTGCACTTCTTATCTGATGACAGGGAACATGACCGAGCTTGCAAGGGACTAGGGAGAAAAGAGCAGTGTATGAGTCTGTCTGCTGTATAGAGAATCCACTGATTGTAATGTAATTATTTGATTAAACATTTCAGACGCTCCCTGCTTCCCGGCTCTCTGCTCACCCCCCTCCCTCTCCCACCCATGAAGCTGCATGCTGAGTTTATCTTCTCTCCTGAGCAGATAAGAGGAAGGGAACTCACTTCTTGGCAAAACCCCTTTAAGTTCCAGGAGTGTTAGGCTGCATTCACACAACAAAGGACAAAATACTTGTCGGGAGTCTGAATCCTAAAATAGCATTGTCCAACAAATATTCTGACAGCATGGGACACAAAAAAAAGGAGTTTAACGCTGCTTAGTTTTTTTGGCACGGATTTTCACACATATATACATACATATATACACACACACACAGACACACATATATATATATATATATATATACATATACACACACACACATTATATATATATATATATATATATATACACATACACACACAGTGGGTACAGAACGTAGTCAGACCCCTTTACATTTTTCACTCTGTTTCATTGCAGCCATTTGGTAAGATACAAAAAGTAAATTTTTTGGCTCATTAATGTACACTCTGCACCCACACCTCACCCCCCATCTTGAAAGAAAAAAAAGAAAATACAGAAATGTAGATATTTTTGCCCAAGGAGCTCTGCAAGGCACAGATCCTGCCAAGGTTACAAAATAATTTCTGCAGCACTCAAGGTTCCTAAGCTCTGATATATAGAGTTATATGATAGAGAAGCTAAGCTCTGTGATATATAGGTTTATATGATAGAGGAGAGAGGCTGAGCTCTGTGATATATAGGGTTATATGATAGAGGAGAGAGGCTGAGCTCTGTGATATATGGGGTTATATGATAGAGGAGAGAAGCTGAGCTCTGTGATATATAGGGTTATATGATAGAGGAGAGAAGCTGAGCTCTGATATATAGGGTTATATGATAGAGGAGAGAAGCTGAGCTCTGTGATATATAGGGTTATATGATAGAGGAGAGAGGCTGAGCTCTGTGATATATGGGGTTATATGATAGAGGAGAGTAGCTGAGCTCTGTGATATATAGGGTTATATGATAGAGGGAGAGGAGTGGAGCTCTGGGATATATAGACATCATGCTGTTCATAGTGGGATCACATCTGACCTTTCAGATTTTGAGCGGTTATGGGAATTTTAATGAAGCAATCACAGTTACACGACAAACAAAGCCGTCAAATTACTTACAGCGACTTGTCCTTCTTCCCTTGTCAGAAAAGTATTGACGTCCCTCCCCATTGAGTGCCTTGCCTGAAAAAAGAATGGACCTGTTTAGGTAAAGTACTGCCTCTGGGCGGGGTTCACTGTACTGTTAATGTTCAGTGGAAATAGATGGATGACAGCACTCAAACCGAATGAGCTTCTATAACAAGCCCTAATGCAATCGAGTGTAAGCTATTGAGCCATCAATACAAAACCTTCCTGGTTCCTAGATTGATCCAAATTAAATTGGAACTAAGTTAAACTGAGGTTAATAGACAATTAGGGTGAATTTTTACCTTCAAATCCAGGAGGGTTAAGCACTGATCAAATCTTAATATATCTTTATAATGATCAAATCTCCACTTTCCTCCATTGCACAGATCCAAGAAAAGAAAATGTTAAAATGCTAAAATTTAATTCACGACCTGCCAAAATTTTTTAATTCTTCACTGCAGATTATTTGCCACAAAGAAAATTTCTTCCTGGTGCTTTGATAGGTTATTATGGGCAAGACTGGTTTAGAGTTACATACTCTTAGGGTACGTTCACACGGCTTATTTGGACGCTGTTTTGGAAGCAGTTTTCGGAGCGTTTCTCTGCGCCCCAAAACGCCCCCAGTTCATTTAATTGATTCCCATGTAAAACACTGTTGTAGTTCACACACGACGAGGTTTTTACACACTTCTTCGGAAGCGGTTTTGGGCACTGAAAAAGAAGAGTCATATCAATTCTTGCAGCGTGTTTTAGGCGCATTTCTTGGCGCAATTTTTGACCTGGCTATTAATTTGTATGGGTGTAATGGGTGTTGAAAACCTCGCCCAAAAGGCGCCAAGAAATGCGTCTAAAACCGCTTCTGAAGAAGCACGTTTCAGGTGCGGTTTTGATGCTGTTTTGGGAGCGGAAGCGATCCGAAAACCGCGTCAAAATCAGACGTGTGAACATATCCTTAGGCTACCCCCGTGTATGTACAGTGCTCGGTGAGTGCTGTACATACAGATCAGCGTCGCAGGGGGTGTGACGCACGGCTGTACTCGCACCGCCTGCGACGCTGGATCTCCTCGGTTGGCAGCCTCCGCCGGCCCAGGAGATACTCCGAGCTGGCCGCGCTGTCAGTGAACCTTTTGGGAGTGCAAAGTAGTTTATAATATTTTATTTTATTAGCTAAAAGGGTCGACTCCACTGGCTACAAGGGGCATCTACCTAGGTGGGGTGAGATGTGTCTACCACATTATGATCACTGTATGATAGAATATTGAGATTGTAAGGTTTAGGTTTTCATGGCAACAGTTTGGCGGTATCTCCCAACTCTTCTGGATGCTGAATAGGCTAGCTAATGTCCAGGAAAGGTGGGTGACCCCAAAACCCTAATTTAGCTTTCTTCCAGAGTCATTACACCGGTGGAGTGGGTGTGGCTTTTTTCGGAGGGAGCGCGGCTCACCAACAAGATGGCCGTGGTCACGCAAATTTTTGGCTCAGCGTGCGATGCGTGCCGCCCCTTCAAATCTCCCACTTTCAAAAGTTGGAAAGTATGGCTTACATGCAAGCGAGTCTGCGTACAAGGTGGTCACATACAACCCTTCCTCCACCACATCTCACTCACTTTCGTATTTTCATGGCTTCTTGGTTGTCGGAACGGAAGAATTCATAGTTCTTATAGGTCTGCACAGCTTCACGGCGATACTGGCCCACGTTAAAAACTAAGGAGAGAGAGAAAACAAGTCAGTGAGGAGACCACGAGGAGCAGGTTACACTCCTATGTTTACAAGGTGCAAACAACAAACGTCAGCAGATTCCACAATGAGCAAAGTGCAACCAAGGGAGAAACACGCCATTAGTCATCCTTAAAGGATCGGGCAGACCGGCTGAACGTGCTGGCACGTCTGCTACAGGAGGTCAGGTGTCCTATGACACAACACCAACAAGCCCAACCCTAGTCAGAACCTGAAGATTCAGCAACCCAGGGTCCCGTCACCTCCAAGATCTCAGATTTATACTGGGAACAGAAAGCGCAAGATGTAACTCCTGCCCTCAGATTTAAGGGGCGGCAGCCAGAACCCAAATCCCACTTTATTGTGCCCCTGTAATGTTTACTTAAACAAGTGTTCCCACCATAGACATTGATGGTATGTTGATAGGATGTGCCATGAAAGTCTGATAGGCGCAGATAACACCTCTGGGATCTGCGCCTAACTCCAGAACATATACACACACACACAATGTATGTACACACTATACACACACACACACACATGTATGTACACACTATACACACACAATGTATGTACACACTATACACACACACACACACAATGTATGTACACACAATACACACACACACACACACACACACAATGTATGTACACACTATACACACACACACAATGTATGTACACACTATACACACACACACACACACACTGTATGTACACACTATACACACACACACTATGTACACACTATACACACACACAATGTATGTACACACTATACACACACACAATGTATGTACACACTATACACACACACACACACAATGTATGTACACACTATACACACACACACACTGTATGTACACACTATACACACACACAATGTATGTACACACTATACACACAATGTATGTACACACTATACACACACACACACAATGTATGTACACACTATACACACACAATGTATGTACACACTATACACATATCTATACACACACTTTACATACTAGTGCATCTCAAAAAATTAGAATCACTGAAAAGATAGTTGATATTGTTCATTAAGTCAAATAGAGAAACCCATATATTGTATAGACTCATAATAATAATAATATAATACATTTGTGAGCCCTATAACAAATAAAAAGATCCTGGAGAAGCCCTTTAATTTTCAATGATATTCCAATTTTTTGAGATGCACTAGTATATGTATACACACACTGTATGTACACTATACATATCTACACACATAGCATTTCAATATATGTCTAGCTATATATCAAAATAGAAACGCACATTGTATGCGGCACTATGGCATACCTCGGGTTTCTCCCCCAAAATTTTTAATCAACAAACCCCTTTTAAGGGGTTTGTCTACCCCGATAAGAAAAATTTTAATCGCCCGACCTCCGCCCTGAAAATAGATTTATTTTTATGGTTTTTTGGGTTTGATTCCAAAATCAAAACCCGGGGCCCCTTTTCTCCTACAAGGTTTTGGATCCTGTGCGTTGAAAAGTATGTGCTGGCCGTCCCCTTCCTTCAACAGCCAAGGGCCCTTTTTCCTCCTATTAGTTTAGTATTTCTTGGCATGTAGGTACCCAAAAGTGACAGATCACTTATTTTTACGGGAGCACATATAAACCCGGGGAAAAAATGTAAATTACAGCACCCCAAGTGCTATGTAAAATGCTTGTATTTGCAGGGCGTGCTTTGGCACAATCATACACCCCACAAATATGCTGTTTTTAAACCCAAACCCTAACAGAAAAATTCAAAACAGAAACCAAAACACAAAGTTTCGGGGCCCCCCGGTTTTTCCATTGCACCCCCTATAAAAAACTTAAAAACATCAGCAATATCTCTTTTCCCCTTCCAATTAGAAATATGCCCCCCTGAAGGGGGGTTGTGTTAAAATAAAACTTTTATCTCCCTCCTTAATTTTGGAGACCCCCAATTTTCATGAGCGTTGCCTGCCTCACTAATTAGGAAAAAAAACCCTGGGGGTTGGGTTATAAAAAACTGACTAAAAACCCAACCCTTTTAAAAACCCCAAATCTGTTTGGGCCAGACCCCATTTTATAGAGCGGAGGAGTTTGAGGACATGCATCTGATCTGTGGCCCCATTTTAATAGAGCAGGAGGAGCTGGGGGGGAAAAGCATCTGTTTCTGGGGCCCCCAATTTTTATAGACCCGGGGACCCAAAAGGACATGCTATTAAATTGGGGGCCCCATGTTATAGAGCGGGAAAGGATGGGGGGAACATGAATTTTTTTTCTTTTGGCCCCATGTTATAGAGCGGGAAAAGGAGTGGGGCATCCCTATCTATCTGCAGCCCCCAAATGTTTTAGAGCAGGAGGGCTGGGGGAACTGCTATCTGTTTCTGGGGGCCCCATGTTATAGACAGGAGGAGTGAGGACAGGCTATCTGCTGGGGGGCCCCCATTTTTTATAGGGGCAGGGGGGGCTGAGGACATGCTTTTTGATTGCGACCCCATTTTTAATAAAGCAGGAGGAGCTGCGGACACGCTATCTGTTCTGCAGGCCCCTTTTGTTTTTAGAGCGGGAGAGCTGGGCTTTGCTATCTATCTGCGGGCCCCCATGTTATAGAGCAGGGAACTTGGAAACTTCATTTGATCGAAACCCCCATGTTATAGAGCGGGAAAGGAGCTGAGGCCCTTGCCATCTGATCTGGGGGGCCCCAAATTTCTGACCCGGGAGGAGCTGAGGACATGCTTCTGATCTGTGGCCCCATGTTATAGAGCGGGGAGGAGCTCGGCAGATTGATGTATTGTTCTTTGGCAAGGTGTCAAACAAAAAGGCCCGTGGGCCACTTTCCGGGCCCCGGCCTTGTTTTTTTCCCGGGCCCCGCGATCTCCCTGACTCCGCCCCAAGCTTTTTTTTCCCAAACAGTCGGGGGGATCGGGTTCAGCGGTTACGGGGAGAAGGAGGGGATTTTTTCCCCCACCTTCTCCCTTTGTAAGTACTGTGTTGGGGGAGGCTGAAACAAAAGGGGCGTCGCGGGGGGGCGTAAACGCGCCGCTTTGCTCACGCCCCTGTGACTCTCCCGGGCCCGAGGAGATCTTTTGGGAGCTGCGGGGGCGTAAGCGGCGTGACATCAGCTGCTTTACCCCGCTCAGCACCCCCAAAGCGGCCGGACCCGCGCCCGGAAAGAGGTAAGTAGTTTTTTTTTAATTTTATAATCAT
>JAODAL010041604.1:0-35705 GCA_025379985.1 Phyllomedusa bahiana | reverse complement strand
TAAAAATCTGCTCCCCCAAACTTTGTCTCATTACATACAAAAAACCCCCACACTTTTAAAGTCTGCACATCTCGCAAAAAGGTTACTTCACCATTGTCATAGCTCGCTATCTAAACCCTAGACAACTTTTTGATACCTTAAAACTCTTCCTATTTCCCCCCGACTCCCCCCCCCATTTTTCAAATAGGGTTTGTTTTTCCCACTCCTTCCAAAACAGTTTTCACCTCATCAGAAAAAGCCTTTTCCACCAACCCCCTTTCCTCCCCCATCCCACCGACCCCCCCTATATCTGCACTGCCCCAACCATCCATTTATATCCTGCACATTACTACAAGAAAAATTTAAATTTTACTTAGATCTATTGTATTTTTGTTTATTATGTATTGCTTATGTTCTTTATTTGTTTTTATCCCTTTTTTTTTTTTTTAGTTAAAATTTTTTTTAAATCCCTGTAGCCACAAGTGCATTAGGTGGAGGTAATTACTTAGTTTTATAACCCGGTGTGTTAGTTGTTTTATTAATACACGACTAAGGGTCATTACATACGTGTCAGAATTTCCTGTTGTCTTATTATTGTGCCTAAAAAAAATTTAATAATTTTATTTGGAATTGTGGACTCCTTCTATATGTTCTACAGTTATGCAATCCCAGTGGTTGTGTGTTTCCCTTTGAAGGGTGAGCTGGTTTAAAACTTTTTGGGTTGTGCACATCATATTCCCATTTAAAACTGCTTTTCCACTGTTATTTTGACAATTTTGCTTTTAAATGCTAAACCAACTCATACCTGAATCTTGACCCCAGCCTTCACTCACCCACCCTTAGGGGTTGTTGTTTTCCCAGTCCCACTCATCTTTTAAAACCTTCGTTAACGTCTGGCATTTTCCCGTACTCCTTCAAACACGCTACCATCACTCCCACCTTAAACAAACCATCTCTTGATCCCTCCTCTCTGCCAAACTATCGTATTGATTAACATTTTTTATTTTTTGGGGTTGAGCAGATTAAAAAAAAAATAAATTTTCATCACGTTTGTTGGTTTTTTTTTATGGTGTTTACCATTTGATGTCCCGTTCTTTTTTATTACTGGCTTTTTGTAATCTAGAAATTCCTTATATATAAATATAATTTTTTTACTGTTTTTTAAACATAAAACTTACTTTTTCTAAAAAGTGGTTTTTTTTACTCTTTTGTGCTTTTTTTAAATTAATTTTTTAATTTTTATTTTTAATTCCCCACTGGATGATTTAATTGCTTGTTTTAAATTGGAGGCAAATCTGTTGACAAAAAATCAGCGCCCCAGCAGCTTGTTTACATTTGTGTTGGAAAAGTGGGTGAGGAGACAGCCTTCCCTTTTGTCAAACCCCAATTGATGTAGGGGGAAACCCTCAGCTTTTTTTCCAAAAAAACAAACTTTAAAATTTAAAGATTCTTTTTTTTTGTTGATAAAGAATTTTTTTTTGTCTTCATTTTGCTTTTTTCAGGAATGCCCTTTTTTGTTTCCAATCTTTTTCTTTATCAGATGAGCCTATCAATACTTGGTGGTCTGTTTTTTCTGAAATTGCCCACAAGATATATACAAAAATTATATATCACAAAATTAGACAGAATTCAAAAAAGTACGTTTGGGATTAACGATTTAGTGATGTACTGTACTTTTGAATTTTCCCTGGTTTTTGGGTTTAAAAAGTGGAGATTATAATAGATCCCTATCGGTATTTCCTATTTTTCTCTCCCCCCTTATTTATTGCCCATATGCCACTTTTTCTCCCCCTATTTTTTTGTGCGGGATGGGCTTTGGGCAGGATTTTTTTAAAAACAGAAAACCTACTCTTTTCTTATTTATTTGACATTTTTTATAGCTATAATCAGCAGTCTAATTTTTCCCCCCCCCCAAATATTTTTTTAAAAAATTTATCAATTTAATTCCTCTATCTAGTTCATGAGGCTTCTGGCATTAGTATACATGTACTTTGTTCTTTTCCTTATTTGTTTTCACATCTTCACATCATCACTGTTACCTCTCCTAAACCCTCCTTACATTCCATATCCGGGGGTTTATTACTTAATGATTTTTTCCTTCTCAAGTCCCAGTTTCAAACCTTTCCCCTTTTAAAAAATCTTAGTTTCCAAGTACAGCTGCACTTTCCATATTCAGATGCAGTGTTTTTCCACCAGTTTGTAGCCAATGACAAAGTTCTCCAAGAAATTAAACCCCTTCTTTGTACACCAGTTATTGAACGATTAGTTTACTTCCATAATAGTTCACTATCTCCCCGGAGGGAACAAGGTACTTTTGAAATACTATGTTTCGGGGACTTTTCCCCAAGCCCCATAGCTCTGAAGTAATTTTGGGACCAAAACTTTTAGTACCTATAAAAATTTTTATTGAAATTAATCTGCAAAGACCACTGGGTTTTTACAGCTTTGCCAGTCTATAAAACCTTTTTGTGACTAGCAAAATCAACAAAGAAAAACAATCAGTGTTCAAACCCTTTTGATTTTTGGAAATATTGACCTATCTGTTCTGCCCAAAAATTTGATTCCCCCCCGATATATCTGCTGGAAGCCCTTCTGTTCCCTTTCTTACTGAAGTTGTTTGGGGCAAATTATAATGTGTCTAATCAAAAACAGTGAACATTTAGACTAGTTGTTTCGATGTTCCACTTTATTATAAAGTTATAAATCTGGTGCGGTTAAAATATGTGCAAAAAAAATGGTCCCAAAGGATTAAAAAAATCCCAGCTTTTTTGAATCCACTACAAGGCCAGTGGAAGGCAGCCCTATGGATATGCAAAAGTGAAGAGTCTCTCCATTCTTATGCTTTCGAGGACCAAATGTGTCTTTTGTTCACAGCTATCTTACACCTGTTCTGTGTCTGGTTAAAAACAAAGTGGGACATGCAAATTAGTTTATACAAGCAACAAGAGGTAATCTTTAGAAAACATATATAATTGTAAATATTCAATAGGTAATGAATGATACATAGCTATTACAGATGGGCGAATTTCTCAAAAATTCGGTTCGGTCACTTCGCCGAATTTCCCGACAAAAATAAATTCGGTCCGAATTACTTCGGGAGGAATCATGTTAAAAAACAGCTATTTCCAGGCTGCACAGAGCTTCAGGGTGCTGTAGAACGTTGTGCCATGCTTAATATGCAGAGGGAGCTTGGTTTGGTTCTTCATACAATGTTGTGTTTTAGTATGACACGCACATGATGCCGCCGCTCTTAGAATCGCTTCACTCTAAAATTCCCTGGGCCATTAAGAGGCAAAACTGACCAAAAAACTGAAGGGGGAATATAGCCTGATAAAGTCATGGCAGCGACAGCTGGAAAAAAACAAGCTGAGGGCTCAGGTGGCAACATCGGTGACAGAAGGTGGAGGTGACAGCGGCAGCCACAGCAGCATGAGGTCAGACAGTGGCACAATCACATTCTGGAGGTGGCAAAAATAGGAGTAGGCCACAGAGTGGCACAATGACACAGTGTGGAGGTTACGGCAGCAGCCACAGCAGCAGCATGAGATCAGACAGTGGCACAATGACATTCTGGAGGTGGCAAAAACAGGAGTAGGCCACAGAGTGGCACAATGACACAGTGTGTAGGTTACGGCAGCAGCCACAGCAGCAGCATGAGGTCAGACAGTGGCAAAATGACATTCTGGAGGTGGCAAAAACAGGAGTAGGCCACAGAGTGGCACAATGACAGAGAGTGGAGGTGACGGCGGCAGCAGCATGAGGTCAGACAGTGGCACAATGACATTCTGGAGGTGGAAAAAACTGGAGTAGGCCACAGAGTGGCACAATGACAGAGAGTGGAGGTGACGGCGGCAGCAGCATGAGGTCAGAGAGTGGCACAATGACATTCTGGAGGTGGCAAAAACTGGAGTAGGCCACAGAGTGGCACAGTGACAGAGAGTGGAGGGTGACGGTTGGCAGCAGCATGAGGTTCAAACAGTGGAACAATGACATTCTGGAGGTGGCTAAAACTGGAGTAGGCCACAGAGTGGCACAATGACAGAGAGTGGAGGTGACGGTGGCAGCAGCATGAGGTCAGACAGTGGCACAATGACATTCTGGAGGTGGAAAAAACAGGAGTAGGCCACAGAGTGGCACAATGACAGAGAGTGGAGGTGACGGTGGCAGCAGCATGAGGTCAGACAGTGGCACAATGACATTCTGGAGGTGGCAAAAACTGGAGTAGGCCACAGAGTGGCACAATGACAGAGAGTGGAGGTGACGGCGGCAGGAGCAACAGCATGAGGTCAGAGAGTGGCACAATGACACAGTGTGGATGTCATGGCACCAGCAACAACAGCAGCAGCATGAGGTCATAAAGTGGCACAATGACAGAGTGTGGAGGTGACGGTGGCAGCAGCATGAGGTCAGACAGTGGCACAATGACATTCTGGAGGTGGCAAAAACTGGAGTAGGCCACAGAGTGGCACAATGACAGAGAGTGGAGGTGACGGCGGCAGCAGCATGAGGTCAGATAATGGCACAATTACATTCTGGAGGTGGCAAGAACAGGAGTACGCCACAGAGTGGCACAATGACAGAGAGTGGAGGTGACGATGGCAGCAGCATGACGTCAGACAGTGGCACAATGACATTCTGGAGGTGGCAAAAACTGGAGTAGGCCACAGAGTGGCACAATGACAGAGAGTGGAGGTGACGGTGGCAGGAGCAACAGCATGAGGTCAGAGAGTGGCACAATGACACAGTGTGGATGTCATGGCACCAGCAACAACAGCAGCAGCATGAGGTCATAAAGTGGCACAATGACAGAGAGTGGAGGTGACGTCGGAAGAAGCATGAGGTCAGACAGTGGCACAATGACATTCTGGAGATGGCAAAAACTGGAGTAGGCCACAGAGTGGCACAATGACAGAGAGTGGAGGTGACGGTGGCAGGAGCAAAAGCATGAGGTCAGAGAGTGGCACAACGACACAGTGTGGACGTCACGACACCAGCAACAGCAGCAGCAGCATGAGGTCATAAAGTGGCACAATGACAGAGTGTGGAGGTGGGTGGCAATACCAGTCCCTGGTAAAGATGGTTGGTGGCAGGTGGAGAAACTGTCAGCAGATGTGTAGCATCAGGCGGGTGGCGGCATTGGAATAGTGGCTGAGGCAGGTAGTTTGAACCCAAACTCATTTCTCACAGTTTGGGTGAGGCGTCATGGCTTATGTAGTCTGACGCCTAAGGCATTGGTGTGTGGAAATCCTGGCGATCTACGCCTGATTCATCTTGAACAAAGGTCAGGTCGTTCCACATTTCCCGTGGACAAGCGGAGTTCTCCTTGGAGGTAACGATGGGCCCCCGCCGCACTGAACACCCGCTCTGATGACACACTATGGCCGGGCAGGACAGCTTCTCCACTGCAAACTCGGCAAGTTGCGGGCCACACATCCAGTTTGGCTGCCAGTAGTCCAGGGATCTTCTAACTGGGGTGGCAGACGGTGCTGTCCAAGTAGGCCACCACCTGTTGGTTCAGGGACTGCTCCAGGTCCTGCTGCTGCTGCTGCTGCTGGCGACTGCCCTCCTCACTAGGCGGGTGAAGGAAGCTGCTCCTCAGTGACTCCAGACTTAGGTTGCTGGTGATGGAGCTGGTACTGCTCCTACCCTCCCACCTTCCCCAGCAGCCGCGGCAGTAGTACGTGAGCGCTGAAGAACCCCCCGGTCAGACCTGTCAGAGGAGGGACGATGCCGCACATAGGCAGCGGCCAACTAACTATGGACGATTTCCCTATTGTATTTGAGTTTGTCCTCCCTCTCAATAGCTGGGAAAAAGGCTCCCATTTTGGGCCGGTAGCAAGGGTCCAATAGGGTGGAGAGCCAGAAGTCATCTCTCTGCCGGATACTGACTATTCGGCTGTCACTAGCCAGGCAAATCAGCATGCTGCGGGCCATCTGCACAAGTGACTCCGAGGGGCTCCCTGCCTCCATCTCCACTGTATACTGCAACGGTGCTTGCGGGTCATCTGCCTCGTCTTCCTCATCTCCATCTACCTCCTCCAGCTCCTCCTGCTCCTCCTCTCTTTTCACATGGGTAGAAAATCGACTCAGTTCACCAGACAATGCTTCTGCTCCAATGTCCCCTCCTCCTCCTCCAGTTCAGTCCCCACCGGACTCATGTGGCCGCGAGATATAGTCGCCATGTCTCCAGTCCCCTGCCCAGACAGATTTTTCAGCATCTGTTCCAGGATATGAAGCAGTGCAATGGCGTTATTCATCCCGTAGTCCTGGCGACTGACAAATAACATGGCCTCCTCGAATGGCCTCAGCAAACGGCAGGTGTCACGCATGAGCTGCCACTGGCTGACATCAAAGTTACACGGGGGAGTACTCCTGTCCGCCTGGATCATCAAAAAATCGTTAATGTCCTTTCTCTGTTCATACAGTCGGTCCAAAATGTGCCAGTTTCCTGGCCATTTTCAGAATCTTCTGATGATCGGTGGAAGACTTCAGGAACCTTTTCACAACCAGACTGAACACGTGCGCCATGCAGGGTGCATGGACCATCCCTCCTCGTTGCAGCACGGACACCATGTTCCTCCCATTGTCCGTCATCGTGGTTGTGATTTGCAGTTGGCGCGGAGAAAGCCACACATCGATTTCTTGCTGCATGACGCGGAGCAGTTCCTCCCCTGTGGGACTTCGTTCGCCGAAGCAAGCCACGTGTAGAGCTGTGTGACACCGCTGTTCCCTACACATGTGGTATGATGGAGCAGTACTTGTGGAGGCTGAGATGGTGGTGGTGGTGAATGAGGCGGACATTAGCGCAGGAGCAGCAGTTTGACAACGTGGAGGAGAAAGCGGTGTCTCCTGTCCAAATTGCTGGTATGCCTGGGCAGGAAGCACATTCACCCAGTGGGCCGTAAAGGACATGTACTGGCCCTGACCGTTGTTACAGCTCCACACGTCCGCACTGCCGTGCACCTTGGAACAAGCCGATAAGCTCAAGGACTGGCCCACCTTCTGTTCTACATATTTGTGAAGGGTTGGTACTGCCTTTTTGGAAAATAAATTATGGCTTGGAACTCTCCACCTCGGCTCGGCACAGGCCATTAATTCTCTGAACGGTGCAGAGTCCACCATTTGGAAAAGGAGGGACTGCAGTACTAACAACTTGGACAGGAGCACGGTCAGCTTCTGCACCTTAGGATGGTTGGATGCATACTGTTGTCTCTTTGCAATCGCCTCGTTGAACAACTGCTGGTGCCATGAATAGCGAGGAGCAGGAGCTTCTGGACCAGGAGATGATGGCAAAGAGAAACAGCTCCCTTCTGCGAGGTGGTGGAGCCTTGATTGGCTGCAATGGCATGCATGCCACTGGGCCCTGCTGCTGCTGGACCACCACATCTGAGCCACGTTTCTCCCAGGCCACCAGATGATGACGCTGCATGTGTTGACGCAGGGACGGTGTGCCAACGTGAGCTCCCTGGCCACGCTTCACTTTCTGCCCACAGATTCTACATATACCCATATTTGGCTCCTCTGGTGTCTTAGCAAAGAGCTGCCACACCGCCGAGTAGCTGATTTTACCGCCAACGCTCCGCACTGAGTGACTACTACCGCCGCTGCCTCGCTGAGCCCCTGTGCCGCTACTTTCTTGGATCTGCGAAGCGGGTTTTCTACCCCGTGGCCGCTTGGCTCCTGACCTCACACTGCTGCTACCCTTTTGACTCACGGCCACACAACCCACTTGCTGACTGTGCTGCTGCCTGACGCGCAAGCTGACGCCCTCTTCTCCTGAAGATGATGAAGCCCTTGCTTCACCCGGCTCCTAAGTGTGGTCGGCTACATCATCATCGATTATTGTTTCATCTTCATTGCTGTCCTCCTCACCGGTCTCGGTATGCAGAGGCTGACCCCTCACAACATGACCTCCCATGCCACTCTCCACATCTATACTTTGCCGCCTACTGCAAGAAGCAGGGGATATTGGCCCCATTTCTTCGCTGCCAAGTAGCTGCTGACTGTCCTCCTCAAATTGTTCATCCTCGCTGTATAGTGGCGCTGAGCCCAGACCACATAGTAGATCTCTGGCTGAGGGAACCGGATGGGACAGTGGCGGGTTGAGGACAGGTGAGGGCTGCTGACCCGCTCCCGGGCCATGCCAACTAAGGGTTGTGTCTGACGTTCCCACCGACTCTTGGCTGGGGTTGTCAGATGTCATCTGGGAGGAAGTGGATGACCTAGTCAACCAATCAAAAACCACTGGGTTACTTAACAACACATGGCCGCTAGATGACACCGGCAGTTCTGGCCTCACCGAGTGACCCCTGCTGCGACGTCCCCTTGCTGTGCTGTGACCTGTGCCTGCTCCAGGAATGTTTGTGCCACTGCCACTCGCATGTGAAGAGCCTGCCACCTCTCTGTCTGACATACTGTTTGTTAAAAAATTTACAGACTCTGATTAATGAATATATCTGTATATAATAAATACACACCCTGTATTTGACTCCAAATGAACCCACTAACAAGCTTGGATAACCCTTGGATATAAATTGCGCTCCAGAAATGGCCAGCAAAAATTTACTTGTATGTGCCGTTTAAAAACACTGTGTGTTTTACTGAATATAAAAGCACAAACAGACTTAATTAACCTTCGGATATGAATTATGCTACAGCCAAAATTTATTCTTTGGCGTTGAAAAACAATGTTTCTTTTACTGAGTACAACTGCAGAAAAATACTTAAGTTAACCCTTGGATGTAAATTGCGCAAAAGAAATGTGCTGCCAAAAATTACCAGCTTTGTAGCGTGTTAAAATGGCATGTATTTTACGGAGCACAACAGCAGAATAACTCGTAATTAACCTTAGGATATGAATTATGCTACAGCCAAAATTTCTTCTTTGGCGTTGAAAAACAACGTTTCTTTTACTGAGTACAACTGCAGAAAACACTTAATTAACCCTTGGATCTAAATTGCGCAAATGAACTGAGGTGCCAAAAATTAAGTGGTATTTGGATTGTAAAAACGCTGTTTCTTTAACTGAATACAACAGCAACAGGCTTAGATAACCCTTGGATATTCAATGTGCTCAAGAACTGAGCAGATAGCATTAAAATGTATATGCAGCTGAATTGAACGCACACTGGACTTCAGTTCCAATACCCCATAAAATCAAAATTAGAACGTAAGAGAAGCAGTCTCTGAGACAAGCTGTGACACACCCCAAAAATCGCTGTATAAAAGTTAGTTCTTTAGTATGAGATACCATCAGCAGCAGCAGCAGCTTCCCTACACAGCACAGTGAAAGCAGTGTGAACTGCCAGCGTCGCGCCCGGACTTATATAGTGCGGTGATGTCACAGAATCCCGCCGGTCTCTGATTGGCTTCATCTCTGCACATGTCATTTAGGCTACGCCTTTCTTCCTCCCAGACTTCTTTGCCCCATGTAACGCCATGTGCTCAAAGCCATTTTATCACTTAAAAACACGCTTCGTTCCCGCGAACCACCCCAAACTTCGACTTCGTTCAGAATTGAAGTTTTCCTGAAATTCTAAACGAATTTCACTTCGTTAGAATCGATTCGCCCATCTCTAGTCGCTATGTAATGTCTGTGATGACAACTATTAGCTCTCAAAATGGTGTTACCAGAACAAGGTTTTTGATATAACATGGTATATACTTTGTTACCTTCTCCCTTAAGAACAAAATCCAAAAAAATGGTACTAACACTGTTGTAAGAAAATGTAAGTTTCAGATTAAGGCAATTATCATTGAAGTAGGGCATCAGGTCTTTTATGGACGGCACTCTATGATCCCACACCATGAGGAGGTTCTCAATATAGCACCCAAACCACACCACCGGGCCATAAACATATTCACCAAAGAGAGTGAAAATGTAGAACCTATTGAAGCACCCTTTACTTGAAGATAACATTCTCCATCAAAGACAAAATAGGTAGTAGACAAAAGGAAAGAAATACACATAATTATAGATCTGTTGGTATCTTCACTGTATCAGCCACAAGTGTGTAAATAAAAACCAACTGTTTCTAAGGCCAGTGTGGAATATCGGTAAAAAGACCCTTCACAGCACACGTGATCCACGTGTAATCCGAAGACCACTTAAATTTTGAATACATTTTTAAAACAGTACTGCTATCTTTAAGGTTTCCGAGGATACTCTGTACTAATGGCTGCAGAAGACCATCCACCCATTTACTCAAACATTCTCCCAAAGACCCCGAGCTGGAAACAACAGGCCTGAACTTAGGGGGAAAGACCTCTTTGTGTAATTTGGAAACCCCATAATACACCGCAATTGTAAGATTTTCTGGGCAAGTATATTTAGCCTCTTTTTTTGTTAGAACTTCTAGAGCAATGCCCTCTCTAAGTAAGAACTGCAATTTGTTTTTGAAAATAACTGTGTGATCATCCTTAATTTTTTTAGATGTATCTTTATTTTCCAACAGTACCATCATTTGTTTACGATATAACCCTGTATCCATTACGGCTATTTCGCCCCCATGTCAGCTTTCTTTACTATCAGAGTATTGTTTTTCTTACGTTATTATAAGGCTTGATTATGATCTCTTGTTAAATTTTATTTTTTATGGCCGAGACTATAATTTTTTCTTTTTAAAGCAATAAGATCCCTTTCAATTTTGAACTGAAATTCATCCATGGAAGTAGTTCTAGAACTGGGTAAAAAATAGGGTTGGATACATTAGATTTTATTACTAGGTCATCATGCTTTGACATAGGCCCTTCCTGTTTTAATTCTTGTAAACTTATTAGTGTTTGTTATTCATCAAACATCATAGTTTGAATTCATTTTCCTGTATTTGCGGCCTTTGCTCTATACTTCTTTTCAAATCAAAAAAATGTCACTTAACGGTCAGTATTCTTACAAACCTATTTATATCAACAATAGTTTGTAACGGATAAAATTCCGTTTGTGGATAAAAATTGGGGCCCTTGTTCAGAACTTCATATTGTGCTTTACTGAGATTAACTGGAGACAACACTACTAAATTATTTTCTAGGGTCTCATTCACATTATTTTTTTCGGTTGGCATTTTTTCTCTTATGGGGTCTGTTTTTCCATTGTCCTGCTCCCTTTCTTGGAGCCGATAAATCATCCCTCCGTTTTACTGTACATCGTGTATGAGGTCTAATGAAAATAGAAGCTCCTTGATCCGAAAGACCTGATTCAAAAGAATCTACATCGTAGATGAATTATTATAATCTGTCCTTTGACTGTTATCTGAATAACTATTTCTTCTTTTGTTCTTTTTAAGATGGATCTTGGCATCCTCGGACTTTTATTTTTATGCCATGTGTAGATCTGTTGCTTTTCATAGTCCTCTATGTCCTTTTTTAATTTTCTCATTTTAGATTCCATTATTGCTTCCTCCAACTTTGTTATATTTTTATTTATTTTATCCAAAAGTTCATCATACTCCAATGTATCCTTATGATTCTCTAAATATTTCTTTATAATAACTATCTCTGTCTCAATATCTTTTAATTTTTCCATTTCAAATTTGACTATTAAGGCCTGAGCGACGATGAACATTGAGACAAAATGTTATTCCAGGCATCTTGGAATTTCTCTGAATATATTGTTGTTGGAAATTTCTTAATTCTGAGTCCTCTCTGAATCATTTTCAGTTGGTTAAAGTGTTGTAGTCCCACCAAATTTTTAGTGGCAGGTCAAAACTGTCTAATCTAAACTTACACCATTTTTAAGTTTGCTTACTTAATGCCACTAACTGCACAAATGTTTATGCATTTTTGATGCACAACTAAGTCACGTGCATTCTCCAGTGAAGTCACCAAGGCCACACTCCTTTTGTTGTACAAGGTGCAGAAGTATTTACAAACTGTCTAAAACACATCATTTATGTGGTGTAAAGCATGTATGACATTACTTTTGGTGCAAGTTGTGCCAGAATTATTTTCTGTGTCTTGATAAATGTTCCTCATTGTCTTGGCTATCAGAGAAAGTGTCTTGCAGAAGGATTATTCCTCCTGAAATGATATCTTACTTATATGCAACTTGACAAGTCTTTTGGGATGTTCCAAATCAAGGCTATCCCCTCTACTTCTCTTAATTGTCAATCATCTAGCTGCACCCTCCTCAACATCTGCTCCAGTGAATGCTTACTCATTGATCAGCAGACACTTTCCTTGTTACCAGTAGATCTTAAGTCTACATCTTGCTCATTTAGTTGGATAAGGAAATGTGCTTCCAGACACACAACATGCACACATCTTGTACAGCAATATTTATACATTGTACAATATGCACACTGAATTGCATTGCTAATCATAGAAGATAAAATAAAGGAAATAGCGCTCGTGGCATAAAATTATTATGATAATATAGACACTGGGTATCCAAACCTCTAGGTAAGTGTCTTTTATTAAATAACGGACAACGCGTTTCGCAGACCCAATCTGCTTCCTCAGGTCATATTACAATGGTAAGAATGCTTCAATATCAGAAACTTATAGCTCAATGGCTGGACTAAAGACTGAACCAGGCCTGTACTGGGTTCAGTTTTTAGTCCAGCCATTGAGCTAAGTTTCTGTTTATTGATGCATTCTTACATTGTAATATGAACCTGAGGAAGCGATTGAGTCTGCGAAATGCGTTGCCCGTTATTTAATAAAAGACACTTACCTAGAGGTTTGGATACCCAGTGTCTATATTATCATAATAATTTTATGCCACGAGCGCTATTTCCTTTATTTTATCTTCTACGTTCTCTTCCGTGGAGTAGTTCTGTTTTCCCGTGCAAGAAGGAGGCCGGCAGCTCGTGGACTTGTTCCCTTATCGGGCATACATGTGTGTTATATGAGTTGTACCATATCCGTACAACTTCATCAGGTGAGCGGTTCGATATTGAGAATCCCCCTTTTTTATGTCGTTATACTTTTACCATTCAGATTGCGCTGTTTCTTCCCGTTTTTATAGTGGTGCATTGCTAATCAGAGTAAATATATTAATAGACATAGCACAGATACATGAAAACATGGTAATTTATACAACTGAATGCAGACAAAGAGGATCAATACAAGAGACTCTCCTTTAAACTGCTGAATCTAAAGTCACTTAATGTCAAGTCATATACTCGACAAAAAACACTTTAGCACAAAACGCTCTCCCTCTCTCAGTAGGCTTTATAAGCTGTTTTTTTCCCACTTAGCTGCTATAGCCACTGCTGCATGTGATTTCTCTGGTTGAAGTAATCTTTACGCCTTACAGTTCTGGCTCCTGTACAGAGATTGGAGGCTATGAGACAACACAGGATACTAGCAGCCCGCAGCACACACTGCGACCGAGACAGAATCTGCTTTGCAAGCTAATTAGAAAAATCATTATTGTGCACACTTCTGCACTGTAATTGTTTCTTGACATAATTGGAGGTATACTTGAAACATAATCAGCCCATAACTTCTGGGTCTAAAAACAACATACTATTGAAATATAGACATTCTATTTTTATATCCCTAAATTGAATGTTATGCAGTCAATTAGAGGAGGGATTCAGATTTTTTATGTACTGTACTGATAAAGGAAATCTACACGTTCTTCATAAAATGTTCCAAATCACTAACTGTGAGTTTCACCACTTTAATTAGATTAACAGTTTTCCTTCCTCACAAGGTAAACTCAAAATAAAAATGGTTATCTTCATTTTCTACACTACAGTAAAGGAACACAGCTCCTTTCACAAACATGTTCTCATGGAAAGTCAGAAATATAGAATTAAATAGAAAATTCACCCTCAGTAGTAGGAAATCTGCCCTTACAATTATTCTTTGTAAACTGTGTCTTATCTACCCAAAAGTACCTGGTACATGCTAGAGTATTGTGGAAAAAAGAGAACCACTTTACTGTACACAGGGTCCTAACTAGAGTTTATAAGGCTACATAGCAAAATAAAATGGATCTGTCACCATGAAAGGAAACTGAATCGGAACATAAGCAGCTAGTTTAAGATATATACAATAGTACCACATAGCAAAGAAACTGCATAGTAATGCAAGATAGCAGAGAGCCAACTTGTTTGGACCCCTCAATCCCTGGGCCCCACAGCAGCTGCTTTGGCTATATATGCGTGTCTGTGACTGTTGTAGCAGGACAGCTTGAGAAAATTGAATATTTCTGCCTATACACTGTGTACAGCAGAAACAATTGTAGTCATCTCGTATGTATTTTTGTGATTGGTAATACCTAGTGCTTGCAATGCGGGACTAGTTAATCTCCCCACTCTAGATTCTTTTAGGGGTTGTCTCGCTACAAAGATTGCTTCTCAAATTCGTAGGGAACACAAAATAAAGACCATGTTCCAAATTTATTCTTTGTTCCTCTGGTTTTCCCTAAGGAATGCAGAAGCTGAATTTATGACTCTACTTGGTATTTTCAGTTCCATCAGTATCCACCTGTAAACTACTCGCCCCTGCTGTTTTGTTCTATGAGATAAACAGTGAGTGTGTCACCAACACAGGTCATGGCAGTGTCCTGTGCTGCCTCGCAGTTAAAAGGCTTGAATTATGTAAAATAAACTGAAATGTAATTAGGGCTTTTGTTTTGGGGATCGATAAGAAGTCCTGTTAGTAGTTTTGAGAGCTTAATTGATCTAATCTAGGCATCTGAAGCACAGCATGCAAGGAGCTGTACAAGCATGGAACTTATGCAAATGAGTCAGTCTGAACCAGGAAGCCGTGTGAAAGAGTTTTCATTCCTGCATTCTCTGAAACTCTGAAGGGAGACAACTCCTTTAAGTTAATAAGGGGACAACTGGGGGAGTTCTTTAATAACAGTATAAGCTCTTCAAAAAAGGGGCAGCTGCCAGGCTGTGGCTAGCTCTCTCACTCCCAGGCTGGAGAACAACATGTGTTACTGACCAGGAAGTCAGAAGCAGAGGACACGTGTATTAATGCTACTGTTTGTATTACTGGGGAGCAGTGGTTTTCTTAGCTATAAGTGAGGTATATGTATAAGGACTTCTATTTAATGTAGATAATGCAGAAGGGTTTACCAAGATGGTGGTTCTTTGACTCCTGCAGGCAGTAAGTAATAGAAGCGCTTACATAATGGCCATGGGAGCCTTTGCTAGACTTTCAGCTACCATGGTAACCAGTTGGCACCCAGCAATCTTGTGGGGTTGTTGATCGGGTATCAGCTGTAATAAGCAGCTGGCAATTGAGCCCACTACATAATCCTTTACCAGTATTATTATTATGTAGTGTTGGTGTAATAATTGTTTTTTTGCATTTTTTTAAATCCATTTGTGCACTACTAATGGAATGTATCTATTTGCTGTTTTCTACAAATTACTAGTGCAATGGGAATAGATTGGAACCTAATGTCCTATCAGTTTTATATATTAGTTATTTTTATCACTGTTCCAGCGTAAATTGTTTTTTTTTTTTTTTTAAACTGTCATGTATGTCTTGTAATCTATTACCTATATTTTCCCATCTACAGTAGAGAGTCTGTTATGAAAGGGAAATTGTTAATGATTAATATACTGATATTATTAGGATTCTCGGCTGCATATTATTGCATTTAGAGATGGGCGAATGTCCCGAAATTCGTTTCTTTTCACTTCGCCGATTTCTCGGAATAATATAAACTTCGTTCGAATAATTCGGCACGACATCACGTTAAAAATAACAGCTATTTCCAGCTGCACAGAGCCTATGCAGGGTGCTGTTAGAATGTTGTGCATGCTTAAATAGCAGAGGGAGCTTGGTTTGGTTCTTCCATACAATGTTGTGTTTTAGGTATGACACGCAGATGACTGCCGCCACTATTAGAATCGCTTCACATAAGATTCCTGGGCACTTAAAGAGGGCAAAACTGACCAAAAAATCTCAAGCGGGATTGTAGCTGATAAAAGTCTTGCCAGTTGAAAGCGGGAAAAAAACACGCTGAAGAGCTCTGATGGCAAACATTAGTGACAGAGTGTGGGAGAGGGTTGGTGCGGCGGCCGCCACAGCAGGCATGAACGCTCAGGCAGTGGCACAATGTCATTCTGGGACGGTGGCAAAACTGGAGGAAGACCACAGAATGGCACAATGACTGAGGCGGAGGTCCACGGCGGCAGCAGCATGAGGTTGGCATGGCACATGACACGTGGGAGGACACAGGCAGCAGCCACAGCAGCCGAATGAGCGTCAGGGATAAGTGGCACAATGACACAGTGTGGGGGATCCACGGCAGCAGCCCACAGCAGCCGCATGAGCGTCAGGCAGTGGCAACAATGACATTCTGGAGTGTGGCAAAACAAGGAGTTAGCCACAGAATGGCACAATGACTGAGAGCGGAGGTCACGGCTGGCAGCCAGCATGAGGTCAGGGCAGTGGACAATGTCTTTCTGGAGGGGGACCCAAAAACAGGAGGTGGAAGCCACAGAATGGGGCACAATGCTGAGATGTGCGGATGTCACGGCTGGCAGCAGCATGATGTCAGGCTAGTGGCACAATGACATTCTGGAGGTGGAAAACAGGAGGAACCACAGAATGGGCACAATGACTGAGAGCGGGAGGGTCACGGCGGAGACAGCATGAGGTCAGGCAGTGGACAATGACACAGTGTAGTGGAGGACACGGCTGCAAGCCAAAGCAGCGCATGAGGGCCAGACAGTGCACAATGACACAGTGTTGTTGGAGGACCACAGCACAGCAGCCACGCAGCAGCATGAGGTCAGCAGTTGCACAATGACATTTGGAGGTGGCAATACAGGAGGGAAGCCACAGAATGGCAAATGAATGAGATCGGAGGTCAAGGCGGAGCAGCATGAGGTCAGGCAGGGCACAATGACATTCTGGGAGGTGGCAAAACAGGAGGAAGCCTCAGGAATGGCCAATGACTGAGGCGGAGGTCACGGCGGGCAGCAGATGAGGTAAGGCAGGGCACAATGACACAGTGTGGAGGACACGGCAGCAGGCCACCAGCAGCAGGCATGAGGTCAGAAAGTGGCACAATGACCACAGTGTGGAGGACCACGGCAGCAGCCACAGCGCAGCATGAGGTCAGGCAGTGGTCCAACGACATTCTGGGAGGTGGCAACCAAAACAAGGAGGAAGCAACAGAAGGGCACAATGACTGGAGAGCGGAGGTCACGGCGGCAGCATCATAGTCAGCAGTGGCACAATGACATTCTGGAGGTGAACAAACAGGAGGAGCCACAGAATGGCAACAATGACTGAGAGCCGGAGTCTTGGCGGGCGGCAGCAGTATGAGGTCAGGCAGTGGCACAATGACACAGTGTGGAGGACCGGCAGCAGCCACAGCGCAGCATGAGGTCAAGAAAGTGGCACAATATGACCACAGTGTGAGGACACGGCAGCAGCCACAGCGCATCCATGGAGGTCAGAAAGTGGCACAATGACACTCAGTGTGGAGGACACGGCAGCGCCACAGCAAGCGAGCATGAGGTCAGACAGTGGAACAATGACATTCTGGAGTGGCAACACATTATTTAGGCCACAGAGTGGCACAAACACACAGTGTAGAGGTCAACAGCCAGCAGTATGAGGTCAGGGCAGATGGCACAATGACATTCTGGAGGTGGCAAAACAGGGAGGGAAGCCACAGAGTGGTACATTGACTGAGAGCGGAGGATCACGGCGGCGCAAGCAGCTGCGTCAGCAGTGGCACAATGACAAAGTGTGGAGGAAATGGCAGCAGCCACAGCAGTAGCATGAGGTCAACAAGTGGCACAATGACAAATTTCTGGAGGTGGGAAAAAAAGTGAGTAGGCCACAGGTGGCACAATGACAGAGATTTGAGGTGACGGAGGCAGGAGCAACAGCATGAGGTCACGGAGTGGCAACAATGACCACAGTGTGGATGTCACGGGCTCAGCAACGCTGCAGAGCATGAGGTCATTAGAGTGGCAAATGACAGAGTGTTGGAGGTGTGGTGGCAATATAACAGTCCCTGGTTAAGATGGTGGTAGGCAGATGGAGAGGAAAACTGGCTGCCAGATGTGTGATAAGGCGGGTGGCGGCATCAGAATAGAGGCTGAGGCAGGTAGTTTGACCCAGATTGCGCCTAAGGCATTGTTGTGTGGAAATCCTGGCCGATCCACGCCTGATTCATCTTGACAAAGGTCAGTCGACCGCTTCTCCACTGCAACTCGGCAAGTTGCGCCCACACATCCAGTTTGGCTGCCCAGTAGTCCAGCGGATCTTCTAACTGATGGTGGTTAGAGTGCTGTCCAAGTAGGCCACACCTGTTGGTTCAGGGACTGCGCCAGGTCCTGCTGGCTGCTGCTGGCGACTGCCCTCTCCTGGCTGGGTGAAGGCAGCTGTCATCAGTGTGACTCCAGACTTAGGTTACTGCTGATGGAGCTGTACTGCTCCTACCCCCCACCTTCCCCCAGCAGTCGCGGCGAGTAGTACGTTGAGCGCTGAGGAGGAACCCCACGGTCAGGAACTGTCAGAGGAGGGACTCGATTAGGCAGCACTTTAGCAGCGGCCAACGGATTACGAGATTTCCCTAGAGTATTTGAGTTTTTGTCTTCCCTCTAATAGCTGGGAAAGAAAGGCTCCATTTTGGACCTGGTAGCGAGGGTCCAATAGGGTGGAGAGCCAGAAGTTCATTCCTCTGCCGGGATGCTGACTATTCGGCTCGTCATAGACAGGGAAATAAGCAGTGTGGGGCCATCCTGCACAAGTGACTCCGAGGGGGCTCCCTGCCTCATTTCCACTGTATACTGCCACGGTGCTTGGGGGTCATTCTGCGGCCTCGTCTTTCCTCATCTCCATCCACTCCTCCAGCTGCTCCTGCTCCTTCCTCTCTTGTCACTGGTAGAAAATACACTCATGTTAACCAGCACCTGTCTGCTCATGTCCTCCTCCTCCTCTCCATTTCAGTCCCACCGGACTCATGTGGCCACGAGATGTAGTTCCACGTCTCCAGTGCCAGGACAGATTTTTCAGCATCTGTTCCAGGACATGAAGCAGTGGAATGACGTTATTCATCCCGGTAGTCCTGCGCGACTGAAAAAATAACGTCGCCTCCTCGAATGAGCCTCACACAAACGGCAGGTGTCACGCAGAGTGCCACTGGGTGACATCCAAAGTTACACAGGGGAGTACTTCTGTCTGCCTGGATCATCAAAAATCGATAATGGCTATTCTCTGTTCATACAGTCGGTTCCAACTGTGAGGTGGAATTCCAGCGGATGGAAACATCGCATTATCAGAGTGTGTTGGGAGGCCGTTTCTGCGCTTGCACTCGAGGAGGGTTTCTGGCTTTTTACGAAATGGATAAAGTGCATGCACAGTTTCTGGCCATTTTCAGAATGTTCTGAAGATCGTGGAGACTTCAGGAACCTTTTACAACCAGATGAACACGTGCGCCAGCAGGGCGCATTGGACCTTCCTCTCTCGGTGCAGCGCGGACACCAGTTCCTCCCCCAGCTGTCGTCACCCATGGGTTCCGATTTGCTGTTGGCGCGGAGAAAGCCACACATCGATTTCTTGCTGCATGACGCGGAGAGTTCCTCCCCTGTGCTGACTTAGGTCGCCGAGGCAAGCCAGTGTTGAACTGCGTGACAAGCTGGTGCCCTACCAATGTGGTTTATGATGGAGCAGTACTTGTGGGGCTAAGATGGTGGTGGATGGTGGAGGAGGGAGGAGGCGGACATTGGCGCAGGTGCAGCAGTTTGACAACGTGGAGGAGGGAAAGCGGGGGTTCTCCTGTCCAAGTTGTTGGGTGTGCCTGGTGCAGGAAGCACATTCAACAGTGGGCCGTAAAAGGACATTGTACGGCCCTGACCGTAGTTACAGCTTTCCAGACGTCCGCAGTTGCGGTGCACCTTGGAACAAACCGGTAAGTTAAGGAACTGGCCCACTCTGTTCTACATATTTATTGAAGTGGCGGGGTACTGCCTTTTTGGAAATGAAAATTACGGGCTTGGATAACCTCTCCATCTCGGCTCGGGCTCAAGTCATAAAGTCTCTGAATGGTGCAGAGAGTCACCATTTGGAAAGGGAGCGGACTGCAATACCAACAACTTGGACAGGAAGCACGGTCAGCTGCTGCACCTTATGGAGGTTGGACGCCATATGTTGTCTCTTTGCAATGCCTCGTGAAGATCTGCTGGCGCCCATGGTAGCGAGGGCAGGAGCATCTGGACCGGGAAGATGATGTCAAGAGAAACAAGCTCCCTATGCAGGGGGGTGGAGCCTTGACTTGGATGCAATGGCATGGCGTGCCCACTGGGCGCTGCTTGCTGCTGCGTTGCTGCGGCGGCAGAATTGGACCACCACATTGAGGCCTCGTTTCTCCCAGGCACCGGAATGGTGACGCTGCATGTCTTGACGCAGGGCGTGGTGGCACGTTTAGTCCATGGCCACGCTTCACTTCTGCTACAGATTCTACATATACCCATATTCGGCTCCTCTGTGTCTTAGCAAAGAAACTGCCACACGCCCGGAGTATGGATTTACCGCAACGCTCGACTGAGTGCTACTGCCGCCTGCTTGCCTCGCTGAGCCCCAGTGCCGCTACTTGCTTGGTCTGCGAAGCGGATTTTATTACCCCGTGGCCTCGTGGCTCCCGCCTCACACTGCTGCTATCCTGCTGACTCACGGCCACACGACCCACTTGCTGGTGCGCCGCTGCCTGAGCACAAGCTGTCGCCTCCTCTTCTCCTGACGATGATGAAGCCCTTGCCTCACCGGTCCCAAGGCGGTCGGCTAAATCATCATCTATTTGTGTTTCGTCGTTCACTGCTTTCCTCATCACCGGTTGAGATATGGCGAGGCTGACCTCTCACCCAACATGACCTCCCATGCACTCTCCACATCTATACTTTTGCCGCCTACTGCAAGAAGCAGGGGGTATTGCCCCATTTCATCGCTGCAAGTAGCTGCTGACTGCCCCTCCTCAAATTTTCATCTCGCTATATAGTGGCGCTGAGCCCAGACCACATAGTGATCTCTGGATAAGGGAGCCGGATGGACAGTGGCGGTGAGGACAAGGGTGGGGCGCTGACCCGCTCCGGGCCATTGCAACTAAGGGTTTTGTGTTCTGAGGGTTACCACCAACTCTTGGCTGGGCATTGTCAGATGGTCATCTGGGAGGAAGTGGTTGACCTAGTACCAATCAAGAAAACCCTTGGGTTGCTGGAACAAAACTCACGGCCGCTTAGATGACAGCGGCGGTTGTGGCCTCCCGTTGTCGAGTGACCCTGCGCGATTGTCACTTGTGTGCTGCGACTGGGCCTGTTCCGAATGTTTGTGCCATTGGCCACTCGCAGGTGCAGAGCCTGCCACCTCTCTGTCTGAATACTGTTTGTTCTATAATGTAACAGACACTGTTTGATGATGATATCGGTATATTGATTAAATATACACCATGTTTTTGTCTACAATTGAACCAGTACAAGTTGAGTAACCCTTGGATTATAACATTGCGCTCCATAAAATGGCAGGAAAAATTTATTGGATGTGTCATTTACAAAAAAATGTGTGTTTTACTAAATGTAAAAGCACCAAACAGGCTTATTAACCTTGGAATAAATTAGGGCTACAGGAAAAATGTATATATTTTGGGTTGAAAAAGACGGTTTATTTTTGTCAGCACACGCAATTCAAAGCTTAATTTAACCCTGGAGTAAATTGCGCAAAGATTTGAGCCCGCTTAAAATGTAGCTTTGTACAGCGTGTTACAATTGCGTGTTTTCTACGCCACACATACAAGTGTACAGTTGTAATTAACCTTTGTTGTGAATTAGGCTACAGGAAAAATGTATCATATATTGGCGTTTGAAAAAGACGGTTTCTTGGCGTCAGCTCACAGAAAAAAACGCTTACATTAACCCCTGGATGTAAATTGCGCCGCCAAAGAATTGTGCCGCACAAACTAGTAGCTTTTGTAGCGTGTGTTACAATTGCGTGTTTTGCGACGCCAACACAACAAGAGATACAGTTGTTAATTACCTTTGCTTGTGAATTAGGGCTACAGGAAAAAGGTATATATTTTTGGCGTTGAAAAAGACGGTTTCTTAGTGGGGTCAGCACACCAGCCAAAACAACGCTAATAACCCCTGGGGCTGTAAATTGCGCCCCAAAGAATTGAGCGCACAAATTGTAGCTTTTGTAGCGGGAAGTTAAATTGCGTGTTTTCTACGCCTCCACACAAGAGATACAGTGTATTAACCTTTGCTGTGAATTAGGGTACAGGAAAAATATGTATATATTTTGGCGTTGGTTGAAAAAGACGGTTTCATGGGGTCAGCACACCAGCAAAATCAACGCTTAATTAAACCCCTGGATGTAAATTGCCCAAACAGAATTGAGCCGCACAAACTAGTAGCTTTGTAGCGTGTTACAATTGCTTGTTTTCTACGCCACACAACAAGAGATACAGTTGTAAATAACCTTTGCTGTGGAATTTAGGTACAGGAAAACATGTATATATTTTGGCGTTAAAAAAGACGGTTTCTTGGGGTCAGCACACCAGCCAAAAACAACGACTTAATTAACCCCTGGATGTAAATTGCGCAAAGAATTGAGCCGCCCAACTAGTAGCTTTGTTAGCTGTGTTCAAATTGCGTTGTTTTTCTACGCACACAACAGAGTTACAGTTGTATTAACCTATGCTTTGTGAATTAGGCTAGGGGAAAAATGTATATATTTTGGCGTTGAAAAAAGACGTTTATTTTTGTCAGCACACCGCAAAACAACAATTAATTACCCCTGGTGTAATTGCGCCAAAGAATTGAGCCGCAAAACTAGTAGCTTTGTAGCGTGTGTACAATTGGTGTTTTATAGCCACACAACAAGAAATACAGTTGTAATTAGCCTTTGCTTGTGAATTAGGTCTACAGGAAAATGTTAAATATTTTCTGGCGATTGAAATGACGGTTTCTTGGGGTCAGCACACAGCAAAAACAACGCTTAATTAACCCCCTGGATGTAAAATTGGCAATAGAAATCTGTGCAGCCAAAATGAAAGTGGTATTAGGATTGTAACACGCTGTTTATTTATATGAATACAACAGGAACTGCCTTAGATTCCCTTGGATATTGAAATGTATATGCAGCTGCAGTGGACACACACTGGATTTCGATCCATTACCCTAAATAATTAGAAATAGCAACATTAAGAGAACAGTCTCTGTGACAAGCTGAGACAAGCTGAGACACCCCACAGAATCGCTATATAAAAATCAATTCTTCAGTAAAGAGCTATCAGCGCGGCAGCACTTCCCTATCAGTACAGTGAGAGCGGTTATGAGCTCCAGCGTCGCGCCCCGGAACTATAGAGTGCGGTTGATGTCACAGAATCCCGCCGGTCTCTGATTGGCTTCACCTCTGCACATGTTCATGCAGGCTATGCCCTTCTTCCTCAGATGTGCTTTGCCCCATGTAATCGCCATGTGCTCGCAGCCATTTTATCAATCAAAAAAGCACACTTTGTTCACCCGAAGTACCCCAAGTTCGACTTCGTACGAACCTAAAGTTTTCTGAAATTCTAAACGGAATTCCTCTTCTTTAGATCAAATTCGCCCATCTCTAATTGCATTGTTTCTTGCCGAGAAGAATAGCAGTGCATGCAGCTCAATTGTTTCCCATCAGACCCATGGAGAAGGGGATGTAACCCAATGGACCTCATTAAAAGTCTTAGAGGTCTGTTGGGGTTTGCTTATGTCCATTGTGTAATTGATCTAGCAATGCAGTGTGGTTTTCCACTTATGACAGAACCAAGACACAGATGTGAACGGAGTTTTAACTGGATCTGTAAGGTCTCCTATGCTATTCTAACTGATGACAACATAAAATAAAGGGAATTGTGCTGACCCAGGGATATATTGTTTTCTATAATTTAATAGTTGCATGCAAAAGGTTGTTTAACTGCTCCCAGAAATAAGAGAAAGTCTACGAGTCTTACCTCTCTCACACACACTACAGATTAACAACTTTTCCTTCTATTGTATAGAAGCAGAACTGTCAATCAATGTATATGGGCTGGAGAAGTAGGACTCAGCCTTTTTCTGAGTCAAAAATTCAAAAACTATGTATCTGTGAACTTAGCAGTTTCCCCTCTGTATTATGCTGCTTCTTTATCGTATAGGAGACCTAAAAGATACGCTTTAAGTTATGCAAATGCAGCAAAAGAATTCTCCTTTCTGTCTCAGTTGGACTCACATACTATTAAGGTTTTCCTGTTTCATAATGTATATTCTTATATTTACTAGTTGATTGTCTTAAATATGACAAAAAGAAACTTTTACTCCATGCTTGTTTAAGTTCTTTCTTTCAAAAGCTAATAAAACTTTATGAATTGTAAATTGTGATTATTCACTTTAATATGATTAATGATGTAATCCATAAATAAACACTAATATTTCAAGATATGTAAATAAGTGGATACATTCATATTGTATTTTGTAAAACTCACCTTTATTTATTTTACTTTGAAGGCGTTGTGCAGTGGAACATAATTTTTTTATAACTATTATCAATCACAAAGTTAGCCACAGTTGTAATGTATTAGATCTTCTGTGGGCTTCCGGCAGTTTTACATCAGCTGTTTGATGACAGAACACTCAGTAGTTCTATGGGTCAGGACACACATGAATAACTCTGTATCCACTCCAGGAGATCAGGAGACCAAAGGGTGAGTCTTTCTTTAGAGCAGCTTTTGGACCCACTTTCCTTTGATCCTGTCTCCCAAGGCTTGTCATTCTCCTATACTCCATATCATCCCCCTGCTTACAAACATTTTCTGTTTCAGATCTTGAACTTAGAGCGTTTTTATGAAAGAGAAAACAATAACAGTGAATCATAAGCTGCACATTATCTTGGAGAGGATTTTTACAGTGCATGAAACCTTAATTTTTTTTTAATAGGTATATTGTAAAGGTGTATATGCCTCAATATGCAGGTACATTATAGGTTTTTAAAAAAATAAAAGTTAGTCAGTTTTTCTTGCCAAGTTACTAAAAATAACAGTGTAAAAACAGTAAATGCATTTTTAACCACTTAAAGATACAGTAATTTTCAGATTTTTGTTTTTCAATTTTTTTCCTTCGTTCCTTCCAATAGCCATATTTTTTATATTTTATTTTTCCACCTATATAGACATATGTGGATTATTTTTTTAAAGGACATGGTATACTTTTAAATGGTACTACTGATTATGTCATATAACGTACTAAAAAAAGTCCTAAATAATTCTTTCTGGGGTGGAACGTAAAAAAAAAATACAATTTCATCATTTTTGTGGGGTGTTCGTTTTTTTGGGAGTTTAATGTTTGGTATAAATTATATAATATCTGCATTCTGCAGGTTGGTACAATTACATTAAGACAAAATTCATAAAAGTTTTCTTTTTTTTTTTGCTTCCTTATAAAGAACATAAAACAATTGCATTGCTGTTTTCTTACATCAATAACTTTTGTTATTTTTATTCTATTAAAGCTATGTTATTATTTTTAGTTTTTATAGGGTGAGGTCTAGTTTTATTAATTTGGACTGTGTAACGAATTTTTGATTCTTTTTTTTTATTTCATTTTTTTCTGGGAGGTGGGAAGACCCAAAAAAATCCACCTTGTGAAATGAGTAATATAATAATGTGTTTGATCTTGGTAAAATTTTTTCAATAAACATAATTGGTAATTAATCAACCAATAACAATGAGAGTCTAGTTCAGAAAATTAGATGTCTCTACATGTTATCTAATGAACAAAAGTTGAATAAGAAGAGTTGGAAAGGTGTGAAGAAAGATAATAAGTAAGAAGAGAATTGATGAAAATGGAAGAGGGAATGTAATGATGGAATAAACTGTTGTATGGATGAATGAAGGTAGATATGGCAGAATGTAATAGGAGTACCAACATGGCAGCTATTGCACTGCAGAGGAGATTAAAGGTGGGTCCATAACTGACTGCAGCCCCACATTCTAATTTTTTTGAGAAAACACATTCTAAATGGTTACATCTGAGAGAGATAATGTGAAAATACCATGAGAGCAGACCTGGAGAGACAGTTCAGGAGTTAAAAATGGAAGTATGTGGAGAAATAGGGTGGGAGGAGTTTAAGCATGAGGTATGAAACAGAGGGCATACACTGACAATGAGGATGGAAAAAATACAGCAAAGGCTCTTGGGGCTTGAAGTTTCTTATAGCAAAGGGAAATATTTTCAATCTGCAATTCTGGATATACCTTTATGTCCAAACAGTGTTAAAGGAGTATGGAGATGGCTAACTCGCTGAGCCAACTCCATACGCAGCAGGTGCTGAATGCTCCATACAGCTAGCAGTTGGGATCGGATATAGCTCTAATACCAGCCACTGAATCATATAGACGTTTCGGTAAATGCAACTGTGGCATCAAAGTGACTAGAAGATGTGACCCCTAACATTAAAAAAAATTTTTTTTATTGTTTTTAAAGGTAGTAAAGAAATGACAAAAACAATAAATTTGTAATCACAGGTATAGTGCCGATCCTCAAAACAGCTAGTATGTTATTACAACAGTGAACTCTATAAAACAAAACCCCAGAAAAATGGTACAGTTTCTTTTTTTTCACATTCCACACCCCAGCAGATTTATATGGAGGGCTCCTAGAACATTATAGGTTACTGTCAACAGTACCATAAAAAGAAGATCTGTCCCACAACAAACACCCCCTCTTCATCTAGATAAAAAAGTTATAGCTCCTGGAAGGTTGGGAGGAAGAAAAAAATTAAATGTGAAATAGCTGTGTCCTTAAAGGGTTGAATAGAAAGTGCTGCAGCTCAGCTGCATAGAAGGAAGATTACATACAGTAACTCACAAAAGTGAGCACACCCCTCATATTTTTGTAAATATTGTATTATAACTTTTCATGGGACAACACCGAAGATATGACACTTTGATACATTGTAAAGTAGCCAGTGTACAGATTGTATAACAGTGTAAATTTGTTGTGCTCTCAAAATAACTTAACACACAGTCATCTATGTCTAAACAGCTGGCAACAAAAGAGATTGCATCCCTAAGTGAAAATGCACAGATTGTGCCCAATTTGTCATTTTCCCTCCACGATGTCATTACAAGGTCTCAGGTATGAATGGGGAGCAGATGTGTAAAGTTTGGTAGTATCACTCTCACAGTCTCTCATACGGGTAACTGGAAGTTCAACATGGCCCCTTTTAAAAACTGCAAAGGTTTCTGAAAAAAATAACTGTTGCTCTACATATAGTTGGGCCCTTTGGCTATAAGAAGGTCCCAAAACCCCCAAAACCGGGCAGCCCCCCTGTTGACCAAGACCTTACAGGGGTTTTTAAAAAACCCGGGTTTCCACCCCAAAAGGGCCCTCACCATGATCAGCCAAAGAGGTTGAGTGCATGTGTTCAGCGTCATATCTGGAGATTGTCTTTTCAAGATAGATGTATGAGTGCTGCCAGAATTTCTGCAGAGGTTAAAGGGGTAGAGTATGATGAAAAAAAGGCTTTTTCCCGGAACCCCCGTGCTCCAGAATAATCCAAATATGACCCAAAAAAAGGGAAAAAAACGAAACTTTATTGAGGTAGATAAAAAAAAAAAAAAAAATGCATAGCTACAAAATTTACGGCTTCGAGCCCCCCTGCCCGGGTTTTAATCGTAACATGCAGAGGTATAAAACCAAACCCCTTTAAATTTCCCCTCCCAGATCACAAAAAATCAGATTGCACCCGCAATTTAAACCCCTTAATATCCCAACATTATAAAAACATTTGCTAAAAATATATGCTTTATCCCAAAAAGTCCCTTATTTATCAAGATAGATAAAAAATTTACAAAAAATATTAGAATACATTGAACAGAAAACAATAGACAAAAAAAACCAAATATGATACAAGAATTTCATTAAAATTTCCCAACCCCTGCGGATACGGGTGTCAAGGTGAGGATAAAATTATGCCTCACGATTGGTAAGAGATCTCCTCTAGTCCCTCCCCGTGGGGGTTATTAACCCTCTCTGGGGCCCTTGCTCTAAAAAAATTTCCAGAAGTTGTATCTAGGGATTTTTTTCCCTTTTGGGGCTTAAAATTTCCAAAACAAAGGTCCTTTCTTATTTTAGAGAGCCTTCATGCCCGTTTTGACAAGACACCCAATTGTAGAGTGGAAGAGGGCCCAATTTGAATATTTTAAAAAAAATACGGATTTTTACCCCTTCAACCTCCGAGCCAAAGTGTGGAGGTTTTTTGTAAATGGTGGAATTGGGGGAAAGGGATTTACATCTTAATAAACCCCCAGGACATAAAAATCTAAATAACAGGAGTAGACCCTCTTATGGATTTTGGGGGGATAATCCGTTTTGTGGTTTTTAAGCCAGTCAGAAAAGGGGCAGTTTGGTGGTTTTTTTCCTGGATAGTGCCCATCTTTTCCCCGTGAAATTAAAAAATATGTTGGTGAAAATTTAGGGAAAATTTTGGAAGTTCCCTTTCCAAAACCCTATAAAAGTTTTTTCCCCCGGGGAAAATGGATAGATTACTGGATGAGGGCTTGCATTAGGGGTGTTTAAATTTAAAACCCCCCCAAAAAAAAATTTATGTTAAATTAAAAATTCCCCTAAAACCCCCTATTTTTCATCCCTTTTCGAAGGCACAAAAGGGGAGTTTTCCCAAACCCCCCCTGCGCCCCAAATTATTTCTCGGTTTTCGGACCCTTTTTTGGGAACATCTCAGAAATTGGTTAGACCCCAAATTTTAAAAACCCCGGGTTTTTTTCTTTTCACCCTTTTCATTTAAAAGTTTCCCGGGGGCGTCTTGATTTGTTAGAAAAAATTTTCCGGGGAAAGGGTCTTTTATGTGGGTTTCCGGGTGATAAGTCTCATTGTACACCTCCAAACCCCAATCTTTTGGGCCCTTCAGGGGATTTTTCTTGTAACTTAATAAAAACACGAAGTATGAAGATTGTCTGAAAACAAATTTTTTGTTATTTTCGACCCCAATTTCTTTTAGAAAAATAAATTATTTCCCTTTGAACATGATTTTTTTTCCCAAAACCAGGGAGCCCCCTGGGCTCTTGCTTTTTCCCCATATTGGCCAAAATTCTTTGTGTCTGGTGGGGGGGAGAAGTACATTTATTCGGTGAACAAAATTTTTCAGAAGGAAAATTTTTTTATACTTAGAAAATTTTAGGGTGACACTTTTTTCTGATTTGGCAGGGTTGCCTACATCTATTTTTCCCAAAATTTTTTTGGGTTACAAAAAATAACAACCCGGGAAACGAGGGTTCACATATGAGCTTCAGGAGAAAAACCAAACAAATTTCCTAGATTTGAAATTTTAAAGGGAGGGTGTGGCCGTGGAAGGGTACATTCTTGTCTTAAAAGAAAAACCTATTTCTGGTTTAAAGGCTTGTTGTGTGCCTCCTGCCCCCCACCCAAAAACATAATTTTCAATAATTTGCCCCTAGGTGAAATTTGTTAGGGGTAAGAGGAATTGCAAGGGGGAGTGGGGGGATTTTTGAGAAAGGGGACAACGTTATCTACAGAGGTTGGGAAAAAGGGAAATATAAGCCAGGGTTTTAAAACATTTGAGCCCGTCAAAAAAGTTTAAAGATTTGGGGAAAAAACATCTCTGTTACATAGCCCCAAAAAATCCTATTTAAAACACAACAAAACCAAAAATCTTTTTTTTACACTCCCAATTTCAGTTGCCAATTGAAAAAGGGTTTCTAATATTATTTCAGAAATACTTACCTATATTAAGGTGGACCCTACCCTTACGAATTGCTTAAAGGGTTTTCCCCCCTACGAGTTTCACAGAATGCATGAATGAAATACTCTGTCACTTCCTGGGTTTTTGATGACTAATTTGCTTACAGCTCTGGCTCCCTGCTTTCAGTTTCTAATTAGATCAGGGTTAAACTAAGAAGCTTTTTTAAAAAGCTCTCAGAAGGCTTTATGTGTTTCCCCAAAAAAAAACCCTAATTACAGTTCTGGGGTTTTTCTTTACATAAATCAAAGGGGGTTTTTAAAACTCAGCAGCCCTGGACACTTTCTGTGACCTGGGGTGATGGGCATCACTAATGTTACTCATTGAACAAACGCAGGGGGGGGAATTGTTTACAAAGGCCCGTTATGAGGGGAAACTGGGAAAAAGCCCCGGGAGGTCATAAATTCACTTGTTTCCTTAGGGAAAAAAGAAAGGGAAAAAAGCAATATATTTGGGGAAAATTCTTTATTTTGTGGTTTCCCTACAATTTGAAAGCTATTCTTCGTAGCGAGACAAAAACCCCTTTTTGGATGGATGCAAATTTTTTTTGTTTCCGACCAAGAACCCTTGGGGGGGCGTTGTTTCCCCCCGGGCCCATTCCCCTTTTTGCTAATATAAATGTAGGTCCCGATGGCTAGACTTTACAGGTTCATTTCAAATGTGGGACGAAATAGATGTTTGTGTTTGCAAGTATTTGGGTTTTAAAAAACAATCTTTTATCTCTTCAGTTAAAGGGAAAACTTTTCCATCACTAGCTTCCCCTTTTAAATTGTACCAATTTTTCTTGGTTTTTCATGATTTGGGGGTGAACTTTTTCAAATTGGGAATTAAAATTTGGTTTTCAAACAAAAATCCTTACACTCAAAAATTAGGGAACTTTTGCATGATATTTAAAAATCCCCCTTTTAAAAAATCCCCCCTGGAGCCCCCTTTGGGGATTTTAAAAAAGGTTCACCAAAGTAATTTTGGGCTTTTTTTGAGTAGGGGCCCTAGAGAGGGGTTTAAAAGACCTGGGCCCGGGGGGGTGGGAAGGGGGGGTTTTTCTTTTCCCAAAGGGGAGGCATATTGGGGGTCCTCACTCTTGACAAATCGATATCCGCAGGGGTTTTAATTTTTAGATCAATCTCTTGTAAACTAAAATTAGTTTTCGTCTTTGTGTTTTGTTCAATGTTTCTAAAACTTATGTATTTTTTTTATTTATCTTGATTTTAAATATGTCACTTTTGTATATGCATTATATTTTTAAAGCATATGTTTGATAATGTTGGTATATTAAGGGTTAACTTGCAGGTGCAATCTGATTTTTTTGTGATCTGGGAGGGGTATTTAAGGGGTTTGTTCATTAGCTCTCTGCATGTTTACGATTAAGAGCCCGGACAGTGGCTCGAAACGCGTAAATTTTTGTAGCTAGGGCATTTTTAATTTGTTTTTTATCTACCTCAATAAAGTGCGTTTTTTCCTTTTTTTGGATCATATTTGGATTTATCTGGAGCACGAGTGGGCCGGAACAAGCCTTGTTTTTATCATACTTTAAATTTCATTTGGGCGTCTACAGCTGGATGCCCGTTTCCGCAGCACCGTGTGTGGAAGGATTGCTGGTTGAACCCCATGCTACAGGAGATCCCTGGTGAGCGTTTATCCATTTTTCTTTTTGTTAAACGGGTAGAGGGTCTACCTATCAGTGCTCAGATCATATGCCTCATGATTCATCGAATTGGTCTGCATGGCTGTCATCCCAGAAGGAAACCTTTTCTAAAGATGATGCACAAGAAAGTTTACTGAAGACAAGCAGACCAAGGACATGGATTACTCGAACCATGACCTGTGGTCTGATGAAACCAAGATAAACTTATTTGGTTCAGATGGTTTCAAGTGTGTGTGGCAGCAACCAGGTGAAAAGTACAAAGACGAGCATAGTGGTGTGAGTGTCATGGTTTGGGGCTGCATAAGTGCTGCTGACTGTGGGGAGCTACAGTACACTGAGGGAAGCATGATTGCCAACATGTACTCTGACATAGTGAGGCAGAGCATGATCCCCTGCCTTTGGAAACTGGGCCACAGGCAATATTCCAACATGATGAAGACCCCAGACACACCCTCAAGACAAACACTGCCTTGCTAAAGAAAATAAGGGTAAATGTGCTTGACTGGTCATTTATGTCTCCAGACTTTAACCCTACTGAGCATCTGTGAGGAATCCTCAAACGAAAGGTGGAGAAGCGCAAGGTCTCTAACATCCACAAGCTCCATGATGTCATCATAGTGGAGTGGAAGAGGATTCCAGTGACAACCTGTGAAGCTCTAATGAACTCAGTGCCCAAGAGAGTTAAGACTATGCTGAAAAATAATGTTAACCACACAAAGTATTGACACTTTGGACACAATTTGTCCATTTTCACTTAGAGGGTTACTTTTGTTGCCAGTAGTTTAGACATTGATGGCTGTGTGTTGAGTTATTTTGATGGTACACAAAATATACACTGTTATACAAGCTGTACACTGACTACTTTAGATTGTTTCAATGTGTCATATCTTCAGTGTTGTCTCATAAAAAGATAAAACAGAATATCTGCAAAAATGTGAGGGGTGTACTGTACATGATAAAAACACAAAAACATTCAAGAATGGTTTTTATTTGCAAGACACGAGTTTTTATAGAAATTAAATTAATTCATCTATATCTATCAATATAATGTTTTTTTTTCATTGTAACAGCATAGCAGCTGCTAGGATTATGTAAAATTTAATTTGTGACAATTACAAAATCTGCAAACTGAATATGTTTGCATTTATCTTATTTATGGGGAAAAAAAACTAAGAAAATAATTACAAAAAGCAGATACTGTATATTCATTTAATTTTCTAAATGTATGCCCTTATAAATAAAATTTGTGTTGCAGTACTATACTTTCACAAAAATAGCAAAAGCAGCTGGTGAAAGTGGGAAGTCTCTAATGCACACACAGTAAAATAAATCACACAAACTAACATAAAAACTCACGCAGAAACAGCTGCCATCAAAATTGGCCATCAGCCAAACCATCACCACTACCTACTGAACTCAAGGGAGAAACACTTCAAAACATTCTGCAACGTTTCATAAGAGAAGGCAATGAAGACAATGCCAGGTGTTATATAAAAGTTCAGTAAACTGTAAATAGAAGATAAACAAATAAATTTAAAAATTATTGTATTTGTGTAAAACTAATAAAAAATTAACCCTAACCAAAGCTATACAAAACCTGGAAGCATTTATGTGGTTATAAACATGCCTCCACAAGTTGAATCCCAAATTGTGAGACATTTTAAACCCCATACTATTTTGCAAAGAAATTGCCCCAAAATTGCCAAATTATGCAAATTATGTTAAACTCTTTCCTTTTGCAGTTTGGTTCAGTGGACAGTTTGTCCTCCAAAAATTATAACTTGGGGTAACCTTTTGTCTACATCTCTTTTGTATCCACAGTGGTATTTTTAAAATAATTGTACTCAGCCCGCAAACAAAATCTTGTTATATTTTTGCCTTTCACTGTAACTGAAAGTATTTTTTTATCTCTTTTACTTGCAAGAACATATTTAGTACATGATATTTTGAAAAATTGCTGCGGCTTGAATACAAGTAAAAAAGCATGTTAGAGAATAGATCATCAATGTTTGATTGATAACACTTGCTAATCAGCACAATAAAGAAGCCACAGTTCTACATCCTTCATTACTTTCAGAAACAGTCGCATAAAGTACCAGGGTGGCTGCATCTGGTACTGCACCTTAGTTCTATTCACATGATACATGTGAGATACCATACAGCGTAAATTAAGAAGGTGAAATGGCCCTTACTTGGCAGAATCTTCACCATGCTGTTTCACAGAGTACCAGCCAGCTTCAGGTTCACACTTTCTGGTCAAGTTGTGGACGGTTCTACAGCACTGATTGTTATAACACATGTTGTTCCTAGCTGAGCCTGTTATAGGGACATTGATAATAAAGGGGTTTTAACAGAAGGAAAGAAGGCTACAGAGCTCTAAAGGTAAAAGTCAACAGGGATTGACAATCTGTCACCCCAGGAGTGGCTATCCTGGCCACTGCTGCCAAAATCTGTTAAATTAAAGTGAGGTGGTTGGTAACCTAGGAAGCTTGTATATGCAAGTAGGAGATAAGATCTGTTCTAACTCTAAAGGGAAGCAAAATTAGAACAGCAACGTGTTTGTTAATAGTCTGTATTTACCTTTGCCTACATGTTTGAAGCTAATCAATAAAATGGGAATACCCTTTTATGCATTACAAGGCAATGCCATAGGTGATATACAAAACTCTGTAAAGTGTAAAGAAGTAAGAAATAAGAAAACTGGCAAAAGCTTCAATATAATGATTTAGTAAGAAATATGAGTGAACTTTATGTTTTGAATTTTTGCAGCTATGGTTGTTTCTAAAGTTCATTACTTTCTAATTTAAAGCTAATAGTGTTTGTCTGGATAAGTTTCCTATTACACTTCTAATTGTAATTTCCTGAATATACATATAAATCCAAGTGTAAATAAACAATTAATAAAATGTAAATCTAAACAATTTTAGTAGAATAAAATCAAATTCAGGTAAAAATCAACAAAAAATAAATAAAAAAATTGATCTTTACCCTAAATACGGAATAGGATTAAGGTTAGAGTCCTTTAGATTTTTACAGGGTTATCTTAAATTTTAGCCTAATCCGGGTCCCATGTCACTTCTCTTCAAGTTGCTCCAGGCCTTAAGTCACTCCAATGGTGAGACATTCAAATTCACTTTACCTAGTGTAAGATGCCGCCGGAGGTAAGTACACCTAGGTGGCAGATGTGTGTTGTGTTGGTAATATTAGCCTACTGGTGGATTTGTTGAGATCAGTAGTGCAGCAGTGGAGAGGGACCTCAGAAACACAGCAAATGGGAGCCTTGGCTGGCTTTCACACACAGTGCTTAGTTCAAGGACATTTCTATACAGGTTCATATTTCCAGACAGATAAAACTTGGAAGAGTTAACAATTTCTCTTGTCTTATTACACTTACTGTAGCTTACTTCTGCAGCATTTGCCTTCAGCACACAGGGAATGCCTGCTCGCCTTTATTTTAGTGATCTTCCAAGCCTGCCCACTAAATGGTCTGCCTCTATAGTTAGGCACAGAGCAGGAGACCTGGCAGCTGGCTACATGGGCTATACATCTCTCAACCACTTCCTATCTCTCTTACACTATTGTTCTTTTGCTGTCTGTCTCTTTTGCTCTGGCTTTGTGAGTAGTTCCTCTCAAGGCCTGATGTCACTGGCTTCCACTAGCCTCTGTTCCACTGCCAGCTAGTGTGCAGATGACCCATTTATGCTGGACAATTGAAAATCTAACAATTCTTTAATGTCAGAAAACTGCAACAAACTTTTCAACTGAACTGCCTAACATGGCTGGCCCTGTCTTCTCCTCCCCAGGATCTCCTGGTGCTCTTCCTTATTGGCTGCAGGCCATATGTCCACTGGCTCTAAAAGCACCAGCAAACATTTTCAAAGTGCACAATTATCATCAACAACAATCATGTAGTAATAAAATAAGCATTACAACACCAATATTAGACCACTAATAGTGTGGTTCCACGCCTTACACTAGGTTACTCCTATAATTTGGAAACCAGAAGTGACAGGCACAATGTCCAATCTCCATGACTAATGGCAACCGGAAATTATGTTCGATTGTTCTAAGTGACATAGAGGTGGGAGTTAAAATTACTTCTGAAGTGACCCTGAAAGGAAAGTTAACCCCTAAAACACCTCCTGGTCAACTAATAACTTAAATTGGAATAATTACTTTAACAGAATATTCAATAGATTTTTTTTGCATGTTCTTTAATCCTGCAGCAGGTCCTAATTGATTTCAATAGCTTATTCTAGGACAATCAGATTTTAACATGCCATGCTCTTCTGATCATCAATAAAATTGTCTTAATGATTTTTTTTTTCCTTTTTGGACATAATAATTAGAGATGGGGGCCGAATTTCTC
>JAODAL010041603.1:0-35705 GCA_025379985.1 Phyllomedusa bahiana | reverse complement strand
TCTTTTTTGGGGTTAGAGCATGTCCTGCTGCCTCTTCTCTTCTCTCTATAGGGTTAGAGCATGTCCTGCTGCCTCTAGGCTTCTCTCTATTGGGTCAGAGCATGTCCTGCTGCCTCTAGGCTTCTCTCTATTGGGTCAGAGCATGTCCTGCTGCCTCTATTCTTCTCTCTATTGGGTCAGAGCATGTCCTGCTGCCTCTAGGCTTCTCTCTATTGGGTCAGAGCATGTCCTGCTGCCTCTAGGCTTCTCTCTATTGGGTTAGAGCATGTCCTGCTGCCTCTAGGCTTCTCTCTATTGGGTTAGAGCATGTCCTGCTGCCTCTAGGCTTCTCTCTATTGGGTTAGAGCATGTCCTGCTGCCTATGGGCTTCTCTCTATTGGGTCAGAGCATGTCCTGCTGCCTATGGGCTTCTCTCTATTGGGTTAGAGCATGTCCTGCTGCCTCTAGGCTTCTCTCTATTGGGTTAGAGCATGTCCTGCTGCCTCTAGGCTTCTCTCTATTGGGTTAGAGCATGTCCTGCTGCCTCTAGGCTTCTCTCTATTGGGTCAGAGCATGTCCTGCTGCCTCTATTCTTCTCTCTATTGGGTTAGAGCATGTCCTGCTGCCTCTGGGCTTCTCTCTATAGGGTCAGAGCATGTCCTGCTGCTTCTAGGCTTCTCTCTATAGGGTTAGAGCATGTCCTGCTGCCTCTAGGCTTCTCCCTATTGGGTCAGAGCATGTCCTGCTGCCTCTAGGCTTCTCCCTATTGGGTTAGAGCATGTCCTGCTGCCTCTAGGCTTCTCCCTATTGGGTCAGAGCATGTCCTGCTGCCTCTAGGCTTCTCCCTATTGGGTTAGAGAATGCCCTGCTGTAACGTATCAGGAGATGTGCTTATATGAAACACTGTATTAGAGTCTGGTTTAAAAGAAGGCGACATCTCCTACAATGTAAACCAGTAATTTCCAGTCCATAGTAAAAGAAAAACGTATTCACTAAAGTTATTTGGGAAGCAGCAAATCAATTACTCTTGCAGCTTTGGAAGTGACTAGAGAAGACTAGATATAAATGTGTGTACAAACTGCACATTCATTGATAGAAAGCTTTGTGTCGGAGGAGAAGACCCCTCGGGGGTGGGCACTTATACTCAGAGAACTCACCAGTCTGTGTTTTTCCCATCTTTCTCTGCAGGATGGGAAGATTTTCTGCCGGAGGACAGCCTGCGACTGCCAGAACCCGAGCGTGGATCTGTTCTGCTGCCCGGAGTGCGACACCAGAGTCACCAGCCAGTGCCTGGACCAAAATGGCCGCAAGCTTTACCACAGCGGAGACAAGTGGACCTACAGCTGCCAGGAGTGTCGCTGCCTGGTGAGACGGCTTTACCCTTATAAGTCATTAAATGTTCCATGTGGTAATGTCATTTGGACTATTATTATTGCTTTGCCTTCCACCCACCATAACTGGAGCCATTTTGGAGTCAATAAGTCACCAAATCCAATTACAAAGAGCCAGAGATGTCACCATGAGGCTCTACATGCGCTGTGCCCCAAAAAATAGACACCTGAGCACTCACTCCAGTGCAAGAGAGCAAAGAACAAAGACAGGACATTAGGACTCACCCCCTGCCCTGCTGCCCACCTGAGCGCCTTCCCTTCTTTCATGTCCTGTCCTTCCTCCTGAACATCTAAGATCTTCCCTTTCCTTCATGTCCTGTCCATCGCTTAGCTCCTCCCCTTCATTCACATCCTGTCCCTCCCCTCTGACCATACCTAAGCTCCTCCCCTTCATGCTCTGTCCTTCCCTCCTGCTAAATTTCTCCCTTTTATCATGTCCTGTTTCTAAGCTCTTCCCATTTCTGCATGCCCTGTCCCTCCCTTTTGCCTGTTTCTAAGCTCCTCCCCTTTCTTCATGTCCTGTCCTTCCCTCCTGTCTGTTTCTAAGGTCTTCCCCTTTCTTCATGCCCTGTCCCTCCCTCTTGCCTGTTTATAAGCTCCTCCCCTTTCTTTAGGTCTTTTCCCTCCCTCCTGTCTGTTTCTGAGCTACTCCCCTTTCTTCATGCCCTGACCCTCATTCCTGTCTGTTTATAAGCCCCTCCCCTTTTTTAATATCCTGTCCTTCCCCCAGCCTGTTTCTAAGCTCCTCCCCTTTCTTCATGTCCTGTCCCTCCCTCTTGCCTGTTTCTATGCTCCTCCCCTTTCGTCAGGTCTTTTCCCTCCCTCCTGCCTGTTTCTAAGCTCCTCCCCTTTATTTGTGTCCTGTCCCTCCCTCCTGTTTCTAAGCTCCTCCTCTTTCTTCTTGCCCTGTTCCTAAGCCCCTCCCCTTTCTTCTGGTCTTTTCCCTCCCTCCTGCCTGTTTCTGAGCTACTCCCCTTTCTTCATGCCCTATCTATCCGTCCTGTATGTTTCTGAGCTACTCCCCCTTCTTCATGCCCTGTCCCTCATTCCTGTCTGTTTATAAGCCCCTCCCCTTTCATCATTACCTGTCCCCCCTTGCCTGTTTCTAAGCTCCTCCCCTTTACTCATGCACTGTCCCTCCCTCTTGCCTGTTTCTATGCTCCTCCCCTTTTTTAATATCCTGTCCCTCCCGCTGCGTGTTTCATAGCTCCTCCCCATTCTTCATGCCCCGTCCCTCCCTCTTGCCTGTTTCTAAGCTCCTTCCTTTTCTCCAGGTCTTTCTCCTCCCTCCTGTCTGTTTCTAAGCTCCTCCTCTTTCTTCTTGCCCTGTCCCTAAGCCCCTCCCCTTTCTTCTGGTCTTTTCCCTCCCTCCTGCCTGTTTCTGAGCTACTCCCCTTTCTTCATGCCCGATCTATCCGTCCTGTATGTTTCTGAGCTACTCCCCCTTCTTCATGCCCTGTCCCTCATTCCTGTCTGTTTATAAGCCCCTCCCCTTTCATCATTACCTGTCCCCCCTTGCCTGTTTCTAAGCTCCTCCCCTTTACTCATGCACTGTCCCTCCCTCTTGCCTGTTTCTTAGCTCCTCCCCTTTATCAATGCCCTGTCCCTCCCTCTTGCTTATTTCTAAGCTCCTCCCCTTTCTTCATGCCCCGTCCCTCCCTCTTGCCTGTTTCTAAGCTCCTCCCCTTTCTCCAGGTCTTTCCCCTCCCTCCTGGCTGTTTATGATCTCCTCCCCCTTCTTCTTGCCACATCCCTCCCTCTTGTCTGTTTATTAGCTCCTACCCTTTCTTCATGCCCTGTCCCTCCCTCTTGCATGTTTCTTAGCTCCTCCCCTTTACTCATGCCCTGTCCCTCCCTCTTGCTTGTTTCTAAGCTCCTCCCCTTTCTTCATGTGTTGTCCCTCCCTCCTGCCTGTTTTAAGCTCCTCCCCTTTCTTCATGTCCTGTCCCTCCCTTCTGTCCATCCCCAAACTTCTCTTTCTTCCTTCATAAGCTCTAGAAAGGCAAATGACAATTGCGGTTTCAATGCAAAAAAAAATCAAAAAGAAACAATTCTTTGAGATAAAATTGAAAGATTTCACCAACTCTTTTAGGGGTGTTTGTACCATAGACTTTAATGGCACATAAACAGGATATGTCATCAGAGTCTGATAGTTGCAGGTTCCACCTCTTATGAACGGGATTTAAGGTGTTGGGTCAGAATAGAGAGCCGGTCATGCAATCACACGACTCTCCATTCTGTTCTATGGAGTTCTGGTAGGGGGAACGTTCCGCCCCCTGACTGGGGAACTGCCCATAGAACAAAAAGGGGAACACAGCCCTCCCCGTACGGGGGCTTTCCAAAACAGAATGGAGAACAAGCGCTCCCGAGGGGAAATCCCCTAGAGAAATGGAGAACACGCTCCCCTGTACTGGGGAAATCCTTTTAAAAAGAATGGGAACACAGGCTCCCCGACTGGGAACTCCCTAAACGAAGGGAAAAACAGCCTCCCCGTACGGGGAAATGCCATAGAAAAAGAAAGGGGAACACAGCGTCCCCTTCTGGGAACTGCCCTAGAACGAAGGGGAACACAGCGCCCCCGTAAATGGGGAAATCCCTGAACAGAATAGAGAAACAGTGCTCCCCGACTGGACTCCAAGAAACAGAAGGAGAACACAGGCTCCCTGGCTGGGAACTGCCATAGAATGAATGGAGAACACAGCGCTCCCCTGTACTGGGAACTGCCATAGAACAAATGGAGAACACAGCGCTCCCCTGTACTGGGAACTCCCATAGAACAGAATGGAGAACACAGGGACTCCCTGTACTGGGAACTGTCATAGAACAGAATGGAGAAACACAGCGCTCCCCTGTACTGGGAACTGCCATAGAACAGATGGAGAACACAGCGCTCCCCTGTACTGGGAAAATGCCATAGAAAAGAATGGAAACACAGCGCTCCCCTGTACTGGGAACTCCCATAGAACAGAATAGAGTAACACAGTGCTCCCCTGTACTGGAACTGCCATAGAACAGAATGGAGAACACTGCGCTCCCCTGTTCTGGAACTGCCATAGAACAGAATGGAGAAACACAGCGCTCCCCTGTAACTGGAAAATCCCATGAAACAGAATGGAGAAAACAGCACTCCCCCGTACTGGGAACTGTCATAGAACAGAATGGAGAACACAGCGCTCCCCTGTACTGGGGAAATGCCATGAACAGAAATGGAGAACACAGCGCTCCCCTGTAACTGGGAACTGCCAAAGAACAGAATGGTGAACACCAGCTGTAACGGTCAGAGGGGTTCCTCTAGAACCACCAAGGCGATGGGTAAGCCACGCAGGATGGAATCTATGTGGGACCCGGTATCACCAAACCCGCCGCAAGCGGGATGGCTTTCTGCGGCGGTTTCCCAGGGCACTCCACTGCGGGCTGGCCGCGGGGGCGCCAAAAGTGCGAGGTACAGTAACGGCAGCAGGCTCGTGTCGTGGGCACAGGGGTCCGGACAGGCGGGTCGGTTTGTAACTTAAACTAAGCAGAGAGTCGGTACACGGTAAAGGGAAGACAGAACGCTCTGGAACACTTTACCATGGGAAGATACACCAAGGACCCAGGGCCGGAAGTGGCCGACCCAAATAGGACAGTGCCCGGGCCCTGAACCAATTACCGGGCACTGCCCCTTTAAATCAAATCCCGGCGCGGCCCGTCCAAAGGGCGAGCACACGCGGGAACTGAGCCAGCTGAACAGGAACGCGGGGGGTAAGTGAACTTCGGAAAGGGGCGGGGACAGACGGACCCCGAACCCGACGTGCCGGACGGGGCCCGTGGAGCAGGGCACACGCGCCTGCGACCCTGGACAAGTGGTCGCAGGGGCGTCCGTGACAACACGCTCCCCTGTATGGAACTCCCATAGAACAAATGAGAACACGGCGCTCCCGTACTGGGGAAATCCCATAAACAGAGGGAACCGGACTCCCCTTACGGAACTCCCCTTAACAGAATGGAGATCATGTGGAGTATGACCTTCACTTTAATTTTGGCCACACTTTCTGGGATAGGTGGGGGACCTTCACCTCTCAGACTTTGATGGTGTATCCTCGCTATATGTCATTACAGTCTATGGTGAGAACCCCCTTGTATTTAGGAATGTGCTTGTCTTCATTCAGGTGGACCATGCTATGAATTAGAACCAACCTTCTTGTGTCCCTCTGTCTCCGCAGGCCGGGGAGGTGGACTGCTGGCCCCTGAGCTGTCCGTCTCTAAGCTGTGAGTACACGGCCATGTCAGAAGGCGAGTGTTGCCCACACTGTGTGGACGACCCCTGCTTAGCAGATAACCTCACCTATGACATCAAGAAGACCTGTGAAGACCATGGGGTCATCCGACTCAGCGGCTCCGTGTGGACGATGTCGGGATCTCCATGTACAACCTGCAAATGCAAGGTAAATACAGCTACTGAGATCTAGAACTGGGCAGAAACTTTATGCAAGTCTGAAACGCGTTAGCAATCTAGGATGCATTGCAATTTCAAGAACTTGGGTGAGCACAAGTACTAAGCACCTACTATGACCAATGTAGAAAAGGAGAGGTTGTCGTAGCCCTGCCCTTGTTAGTTTTATCACTGCAATGTAATAAGCTCTTAATTGAAGTGCAATAGGGGCCAACTCATACCTATCACTCCTGCCCAAGTATCCATTGATTCATAAGGTTCCTGGTTCATATATACGGGATGCTCCGTTCTTAATATACAGCCCCTTTACAGATCTATGTCTGCCCAAGGTTACAATCCACAAAACCCTCTTGAATAATGTGTTACTCCCTGTTGATAACAAACAGAGAACTAAGTTCGAAACGCGTTAGCACTTCAAGATAAGTTGTGATTTCAAAAGATCCTGGGTAAACATGAAGAAAACCAATGAAGAAAAAGAGGGGTTGTTGTAGCCCCGCCCCTGTTACATGAGGTTTCTAGTTAATCTACAGAATGATCCGTTCTGAGTATACAGCTCCTATGCAGAGCTATGTGCGTCCATGGATACAAGCTACAAACCCTATGTAATAAAGTGTCGCTCCCTTTTGGATGACAAACAGACTGGAGGTGAAGGAGCAAGACTGCAGATGATTTACAGGCCTGTAACCATGGAGACACATATCTGCCCTGGAGTTGTGTGCACAAAATAGTAGGAGGTTTCTTTTGAAACCTTTTCAAAATTCTAGCTGAAATTAGTAACAAAAAAGTTGCTGAAGACTTTGTACCCTGTGTATTATAATGATTAAAGGGTGTGAAGACTTCATAAGAAAAGTCTTCATTAGAAATCGGCTATGGTTTTGTGTGTACAGCACCAGTGCAGACCTATGTGTCTTCATGATCAAGCTTGGACTGGCACAAAAGGGAGTAGGGGAATGCTTGCGGGGCCCCTGGGCATGGTGGGTCCTAACAATCAGATCTACTGGTGGGCCCCAAGAATAAACTCCACTGGTGGGCCCCAAGAACCAACTCCACTGGTGGCCCCAAGAATAAACTCCACTGGTGGCCCCAAGAATCAGCTCCACTGGTGGCCCCAAGAAACAGCTCCACTGGTGGCCCCAACAATCAGCTCCACTGGTGGGCCCCAAGAATCATCTCCACTGGTGGCCCCAAGAATCAACTCCACTGGTGGCCCCAAGAATCAACTCCACTGGTGGGCCCCAAGAATCAACTCCACTGGTGGCCCCAAGAATCAACTCCACTGGTGGACCCAAGAATCAACTCCACTGGTGGATCCCAAGAATTAGCTCCACTGGTGGGCCCCAAAATCAGCTCCACTGGTGGCCCCAAGAATCAGCTCCACTGGTGGCCCCAAGAATCAGCTCCACTGTGCCCCAAGAATCATCTCCACTGGTGGCCCCATGAATCAACTCCACTGGTGGCCCCAAGAAATAGCTCCACTGGTGGGCCCCAAGAATCATCTCCACTGGTGGCCCAAAGAATCATCTCCACTGGTGGCCCCAAGAAATAGCTCCATTGGTGGGCCCCAAGAAATAGCTCCATTGGTGGGCCCCAAGAATCAGCTCCACCTGTGGCCCCAAGAATCAGCTCCACCGGTGGCCCCAAGAATCACCTCCACCTGTTGCCCCTAGAATCACTTCCACCTGTGGGCCCTAGAATAACCTCCACCTGTGGCCCCAAGAATCAGCTCCACCTGTGGCCCCAAGAATCAGCTCCACAGGTGGGCCCAAAGAATCATCTCCACTGGTGGCCCCAAGAAATAGCTCCATTGGTGGGCCCCAAGAAATAGCTCCATTGGTGGGCCCCAAGAATCATCTCCACCTGTGGCCCCAAGAATCAGCTCCACCTGTGGCCCCAAGAATCAGCTCCACCTGTGGCCCCAAGAATCAGCTCCACCTGTGGCCCCAAGAATCAGCTCCACCTGTGGCCCCAAGAATCAGCTCCACCTGTGGCCCCAAGAATCAGCTCCACCGGTGGGCCCAAAGAATCAACTCAACTGGTGGGTCCCAAAAATCAACTCCATAGGTGGCCCCAAAAATCAACTCCACTGGGGGGCCCCAAGAATCATTTTCACTGGTGGGCCCCAAGAATCAGCTCCACTTGTGGATCTCAGGAATCAACTCCACTGGTGGGCACCAGGAATCAACTCCACTGGTGGCCCCAAGAATCAACTCCACTGGTGGCCTCAAGAATCAACTCCACTGGTGGCCCCAAGAATCAACTCCACTGGTGGTCCCAAGAATCAACTCCACTGGTGGGAGCCAAGAATCATATCCACTGATGGACCCCAAAAATCAAATCCACTGGTGGCCCCAAGAATTAACTCCACTGGTGGCCCCAAGAATTAGCTCCACTGGTGGCGCAGAGAATCAACTCCACTGTTGGACCCCAAGAATCATCTCCACTGGTGGGCGCCAAGAATCAGCTCCACTGGTGTCCCCAAGAATCAGCTCCACTGGTGGCCCCAGGTATCAAGTCCAATGGTGGGCCCCAAGAATCAATTCCACTGGTGGGCCCCAAGAATCATCTGCACTGGTGGGCCCCAAGAATCACCTCCATCGGTGGGCCCCAAGAATCATCTCCACTGGTGGCTCCAAGAATCATCTCCACTGGTGGCCCCAAGAATCACCTCCACTGGTGGCCCCAAGAATCAACTCCACTGGTTGGCTCCAAGAATCAACTCCAGTGGTGGGCCCCAAAAATCAACTTCATTGGTGGCCCCAAGAATCAACTCCACTGGTGGGCCCAAAAAACCAACTCCACTGGTGGCCCAAAGAATCATCTAAACTGGTGGCCCCAAGAATCAACTAAACTGGTGGGCCCCAAGAATCAACTACACTGGTGGGCCCCAAGAATCAACTACACTGGTGGGCCCCAAGAATCAACTCCACTGGTGGGCCATAGGCACCAAGGTCCGCCACTGTCCGTCATTACAGATGCAAATCTTCTGTAGTTTGAATGAATCTAACAGAACAATCTGCAACGTTCTAATATATTTTGTTTCAACGTTTTACTATTTTCTACATTTCTGCTTGTTGTCAGGGAATGGAATCATTTGTGTCCAGAGGCTGAATACATGGATGTTTCTATTACTACACACAGCGGAGTGTTTGATACAATGTATCCAGTCCAGGAGTGTTTGGTACAATGTATCCAGCCCAGGAGTGTTTGATACATTGTATCTAGTCCAGGAGTGTTTGATACAATGTATCCAGTCCAGTAGTGTTTGATACAATGTATCCAGTCCAGGAGTGTTTGGTACAATGTATCCAGTACAGGAGTGTTTGATACAATGTATCCAGACCAGGAGTGTTTGATACAATGTATCCAGTCCAGGCGTGTTTGATACAATGTATCCATTCCAGGAGTGTTTGATACAATGTATCCAGTCCAGGCGTGTTTGACACAATGTATCCAGTCCAGGCGTGTTTGATACAATGTATCCAGTTCAGGAGTGTTTGATACAATGTATCCAGTCCAGGAGTGATTGGTACAATGTATCCAGTCCAGGAGTGTTTGGTACAATGTATCCAGTCCAGGAGTGTTTGGTACAATGTATCCAGTCCAGGAGTGTTTGATACAATGTATCCAGTCCGGACCATGACAGCTCTGTCATCTGCACTGATACATTGTGGTAACTTCTGAGATGTTTGTGCTTCTGATCTGCTTCACTGGCAGGGGGTTGTCTAGACCAGATACAATTGTAGCAAACCCTCAGTGGTGAAAAATGCAAAGACTGGGTTTTCACACAAGTGTTGATACAAACAGGATCTAAAAGTCTTAGATGAAGAGAGTAACTTCCATTCTCACGTGAGGTTGGATAACCCCAGAAAAGGGGGTCCAGCGTGAACATGTCAATAAGCATAAGAAGGGCTCGTTAGAAGAAGACCCCCCACATGAAAGAGACTGCTGCAAGGGTCCGGCCCGCGAGCAGAGTACAGCAGAGCAGTCACAGCGGTCGTGATCTGCGGCGCTCACTTCATCAGGACACCTGAGGAGATCACAGGAGCCGCTCTTACAAGCTCATCCCACCGGAGGGCGGCCCGGCGCCGCGGTCAAGTCAGCGTGTTACGTTTAATTTATGACTCGGACTGGAGTCTCTGAATTATTAAAATTGATTGGGCGACCTCCAGCTGAGGGGTCGTCGGGAAATGGAGGCGGCTTCAGGTTTAAATAAAAAGACCGCTGTGAGGGAAGAGCTCGGTTTGTGGATGAAGATTTCTATCGTTTCCTCACTCAATGGGTTTTATGAACTGGTAGCGGAAGCCGTTATAATGTGACAGAGCCTTATATAACAGATCTGACCAGTGACATCGCTAATGGGCGGTATGCTCCAACCTGTGGCACTCCAACTGTAATAAAAGTATAACTCCCAGCAGACCCTGACACCCTCTATAGCAGTCTCCAACCTATTGCAATCTAGCTGCTGTGAAACTACAACTCCCAGCAGACCCTAACCCCCCCCCCCCCCCCCCCGTAGCAGTCTCCAACCTGTGGCAATGCAGCTATTGTGAAACTACAGCTCCCAGCAGACCCTGACACCACGTATAGTAGTCTCCAACCTATTGCAATCTAGCTGCTGTGAAACTACAACACAAAGCAGACCCAGACACCCCCTATAGTAGTCTCAAAACTCTTGCAAACTAGCTGCTGTGAAACTACAACTCCCAGCAGACCCCGACACCCCCTATAGTAGTCTCCAACCTATTGCAATCTAGCTGCTGTGAAACTACAACTCCCAGCAGACCCCGACACCCCCTATAGTAGTCTCCAACCTATTGCAACTAGCATGTTGTGAAACTACAACTCCAAGCAGACCCCGACACCCCCTATAGTAGTCTCCAACCTATTGCAACTAGCTGTTGTGAAACTACAACTCCAGCAGACCCCGACACCCCCTATAGTAGTCTCCAACCTATTGCAAACTAGCTGTTGTGAAACTACAACTCCCAGCAGACCCCGACACCCCCTATAGTAGTCTCCAACCTATTGCAATCTAGCTGCTGTGAAACTACAACTCCCAGCAGACCCTGATACCCCCTACAGAAGTCTCCAACCTATTGCAATCTAGCTGTTGTGAAACTACAACTCCCAGCAGACCCCGACACCCCCTGTAGTAGTCTCCCACGTATTGCAATCTAGCTGCTGTAAAATTACAACTACCAGCAGACCCTGGCATCCTTTGATACCCCCTATAGTAGTAGTTTCCGTCCTCTGGTAATCCAACTGTCATAAAACTACAACTCCCAGCAAGTCCTCACAGTGTTTGGAACCTCATGCACTTGTATTCTGCATCCTATGGCCATCTAGGTGCTGTAAAACTATGACTCCCAGCAGGCCCTGACAGTGTTCGGCACACTCTAGAGTTGTATTCTCTAGTATTTTGCATTGTAACAGCCGTAAAACTACAACTCCCAGCACCCACTGGCAATCTTTTGCACTCCCTATAGTAGTAGTATCCAACCTGAGGCAATCTAGGCGTTATGAAATTATAACTCCCAGAGGATCTAAACAATATTCGACATTGCTAAATGGAGGCACGTAAGAGGCATGTCTGGCAATGCTGAGAGTTGTAGTTGTACAACAGCTATAGTGCAAAAAAAATGGAGAATACAACTCTAGGGTGTGCCAAACACTGTCAGAGCATACTGGGAGTTGCAGTTTTACAAAAGCTAGATTGTCACAGGTTAGATAATATTACTGTATGGGGTTCCATAAGCTGTCAGGGATCTAATGGGGTGTTTGTAGTATTCACAACAGCTAGGGTGCCACAGACGGAGAAATACAATCATAGTAGGTAAAGCAGGATTTGTTAGTGCTTGAGAATACAAATGGCATGGAGTGTGCGGGAACAGGGGAGTGACCGTGTGTTGTTCTCCATTCTTTTCTGAATTATGGTAGTTCCAGTACTGGGGAGCTGACTGGTGTTTTTCCATTCTGTCTATGGGATGTTCACAGTACAGGGGAGCGCTAGTGGTTATGTCTTCTGTTCTAAGGGAGTTCCAGAATACGGGGATCGCTGTGTTTTCCATTTCTTGTTCTAAGAGGAGTTCAGTACCAGTGGAGCTGCTGTGTTTTCATTCTCACTCATTGGGGGTTTCCATTACAGGGGGAGCGCTGTGTTTTCATTTTGTTATTTTTCCTTTTTAAAAGGGTTGTTCCCAGTACAGGGGAGCTCGCTGTTGTTTTACACTTATGTTCTAAGGGGAGAGTTCCAGTACAGGGGAGGCGCTGTGTTACTCTCCATTCTTCCTTTATTAGGAGTTATCCCAGTACAGGGGGGAGCGCCTTGTGTTCTCCGATTATGTTCTATGGGAGTTCCCGTAAGGGGAGGAGCTAGTTGTTCTCCATTCTGATTTATGGGACAGTTACAGTACAGAGGGAGCGCTGTGTCTATCATTCTCATCGCAGATTTGGGGTAGTCTCCCGGTACAGGGGAGCCTTGTGTTATTCATTTCCGTGTTCTAAGGGGAAGTGAACAGTATACGAGGGACGCGACTAGTGATTTTCCAATTAATGTTCTAAAGGGAATGTTCCCAGGTGAACAGCTGGGAGCGCTGTGTTCTCTCCAATTATTCCATCATATAGGAAGTTCCGTACGAGGGGGAGCGCTACTGTAATGTCGTTCTCCATTATGTTCTATGGGACGTTACCTCTGTACGGAGGGCGCGCGCTGTGTTTCTCATTCTGTTTCTATGGGCAGTTTCCCAGTCTACAGGGGACGTAACTGTGTTCTTCAATTCTCTTTCTATGGGAGTTCCAAGTACAAGGGAGAGAGCACTGTGTTCTCCTCATTCTATTCTATGGGTGTTCCCAGACAGGGCAGGGAGGCTGTGTTTCTACTTATGTTACTTATGGGCCCGCAGATGGGGGGTTTTTTATTCACCCCCCCCCCCAGCACGGTTTTTTAGTAGTGGGAGCGCGCTGTTGTTTCTCTTCTCTTTCTTATTTGGGGGGGGGGGGGGGGGGGGGGGGAAAATGCTTGAGTTCCCAGTACAGGGGAGCCCTGTGTTTTCTCCATTCTGTTCAAAGGGAGTTTAGTGACAGGATGGGGACGTGTGTTCTACATTCTGTTTATCGGAGTTCCAGTACAGGGGTAAGCACTGTGTTTATCCATTCTGTTCTATGGCGCAAAATGTTACCTGTACAGGGTAGAGATGTAGTTCTCTCCATTCTCCTTCTTATAGGGGTTTCCCATGTACTGGGGAGCGATGTGTTATCCTATTTCTGTGCTAGGTGTTCACAGTAAGTACGTGAGGAGCGCTGTGTTCTCCATTTTTGTTCTATGGGAGTTCGTTAAGGGGAGCACCTGTGTTTCCATTCTGTTCAAAGGGGTTTCCCCGTTACAGGGAGAGCGCTGTTTTCTCCTTTCTGTTGTGTCTGGGGAGGTTCCTATACAGGGCGAGAAGCCTCGTGACTTTCCATTCCTGTTCTTTGGCAGTTACCAGTACAGGGGAGCGCTGTTTCCTACCATGATGTTCAAAAGGGACGTTCCAGCGATAAGGGATGAGCGCTGTCTTCTACATTTACTGTTCTCAAAGGGCTGTTCGATACAGGGGGCACTTGTGTTATCTCCATTCCTCCTCTTATAGTGAGTTCCCTTAGTAAACGCAGGGGATCGCTGGTGTTCTCTCGCCCACTTCTTGCTATTATATGGGAGTTACAAGTACAGGGGAGTGCCTGTTGTTCTCCATTCCTTTCATTTGGGAGTACCCAGTACAGGGGAGCCTGTGTTCTCCATTTTTCTATGGGAGACGGGTCCCCATCAGGGGATGCGCTGTGTTCGTCATCTTTTCCTATCAGGGTGTTCCCAGTACAGGGGATCGCTGTGTTCATTCCATATCTGGACGTCTAATGGTGAGTTTTCCCTGTACGGTGGAGACGCTGTGTTCTCCATTTCTTAATGGTGAGATCCCGAGTACAAGTGGGAGGCGCTGTGTTCCATTCTGTTCTATGTCTTTTCCTCAGTTCAGGTGGGCATTAGGCTTGTGTATTTCATTTTGTTCTTAAAGGGAGTTCTCCCAGTCTACAGGGGAGCGAAATGTGTTCTTACCATTCTCCTTATAGGAGTGTCCCAAGTACAGTGGGAGGCTGTGTGTCTGGTCCGCATTCTCGTTCTAGATGGAGTCTCCAGTACTGGGTGAGCGCATCGTATTCTCCATTCTCTATATGGGATGGTTCCCGCAGTACAGGGAGCGCTCGTGATTCTCATTCTGTTATTTGAGATGTTTCCCATTACAGAGGAGTCGCTGTGTTCTTCATTCTCTCTATGGGGAGTTCCAGTAAAGGGGAGCATGTGTTCTCCATTCTTTGTTATTTGGGCGTTCAGTACAGTAGGGGAATGCGCTTGTGTTCTCTCGATGTTCCTCGATATGGAGATGTTTCCAGTACCAGGGGAGTGCTGAGTTCTTGCGATTACTGTCTTATTGAGAGGTTCCCACTTACAGGGGCTATGAAAGCTAATAGCGCTGGGTTCATCCATTCTGTTTATAAGGGAGTCCAGTTTTTTAAACAAAACACATAGGGGGGGAGCGCTGTGCTTATCATTATGTTCTATGGCGTTCCCTGAGTAGCCCGAGGAGCGCTGTGTTTTCCCTTCTGTTCTACTCGGATTGTTCCCTGTACAGGGGGCGAACTTGTGTATCTCCATTCTGTTTATGGCTTGTTCCAGTATAAGGGGAGGCGCTGTATTTCTATACTTTTAATGGTGAGTTCCTGCGGTTACAAGGGAGCGGTGGTTCTCTCATTGTGTTTATGGGAGTTCCTAGTTACTGGGGACGCGACGCGCTGTGTTTGTATCTGATCGTAATGGGGGAGTGTTTCGCCCAGTACAGGGGGGCGCTGATGTGTTCTCATTAGTTGTTTCTACTGGGTATTCCGGAGTTACCAGTACAAGGGAGAGGCTGTTGTTCTCATTCTTGTTCTATGATGCGAATTTTCCAGTACATGGCGTCGGAATGGGAGAGTCATGCATAAGTACAGTATGACCGGAGTCTCATTGAGCCAAGCTTGTGGGCCCGTTTCTCCTGTGATAGGCTGTAAAAGAACCATATGGCGGGAGAACTCCTTTTTTTTGCACTGGGCTGTGAGCACTGGAGACGGCCTCCCTGACTTCGGTTTGGAGTTTGCAGGCAAGTTAAAAAATTCTGCTTCCTAAGCTCCTCGGCCGCAGGAAGGGAAAGCTCGTTTCTGTTTGATCGTTCTCGTGCACAGAGAGAACTGCACTTCTAATAAAAGCGGCTTCGGTTCGCGGCGGGTAAAGCCGGTTATATAAAATGCTGTAAGATCTGTGATCCGGGGGCGGTGACGTTCCTCTCCTCACCGTGGACTGGCGATCGGCCTTTCCTCGCTGTCTCCACGTTTATGTCTGCGAGGACCGCCGCTTTAGTCGCAGGACGTCGAGTTGCATGTTTGTGTTATTCTTGGGGACAGTTCGAGATCTGTCTGGCAAGGAATTGAATGGGAGCTTATACTTTCATTCTTCATCCAAATGCAAAATCGTGCGGGATGCAGAGCTTAACAAGGGGGGAAGGGCACTAGTTTAAAAACGCAGAGCGTGCTGTGCATGCGAGTAGCAATTCCCTGGGCACAGATCTATCAAAAACGGTCAGCACGTCCCATTCACATTGCGTTTTCACCGCCCGTTTGTGGCATCTGTCCGGAAAAAAATAAAATAGGCTAAAAAAGAAAAGAACAAAATTTAACTAAAAAATTATTGTGCCTAAATTACACAGAAAATACAGTTTAGTATCCACTAGATGTATTCAATTCTGTTTAGAATAATTATACAGTTATTGTTGTTTAAATGTAAATGGTGTAAAATAAAAAAATAATAATAATAAAAAAAAAATTAAGACTAATTTATATGTAACACTAAACTTACTGGACCCAAAAGATACAACTTTTCCGGTAATAACATAAGGCTATCACTACATGCATCATTGAAAAAATACTATACACAAAAATGTCAACAGGCTTAGGTCTTAAAATAGGGTTATTTTTTTAAGCATCGACGGCCAGTATTTTTGGCCAGACCAATTAATAGCACCGGTAAATTCTGCGACAATGCCTCCTCGGATAATGTAGCCTGGTGTGAATTGCAGCACTAGGGACTTGCCTATTCGCAAATTAACGGCAAGTAGGATTACCGATGATTTTTAAACACCAAACTCAAATTCCTTGCTAGAAGCCGTAACTTAATATACGTTTGTCTGTATCTGCAGGTTGTGCAAAGTTCCAGAACCACAATTTTTATAGCGTTTTTTATTATGTCTTCTTAGTATTTAGAAAATCTCTTTTTCTCATGATTTTAACCCATTTGGTACGTTCTTGATGTGAATATTCCCACTCCTCAGGCAGCGGGTGCAAACAGGGATCAGAGCCGGCTTCAATCCCTGCTGTTTAAGCATTTAGATGCCGCGGCGACCAGAGCTACTATCTTTTACATTAATGAGGATCGCTGCTGGTCTTTGCACCATTTAAAAAAAAGGTAGAACAAAAACTCTACATTGTGCGGCAACACAGAATCTTAACTACTCTTACAACGTTTTTGTTGCGTGTTAAAAAAAGACACGTGGTTCCATCAAGTTCAACAAGGTGTTGGAAATGTGGGTGAAGGGATTTTAAGCCCATCCATACAATGCGTGAATGGCTTCGATACCCACAAGGCAAGAACCAACTCTGTTCTCCAGGGGAGACCAATCTTGACCCAGAAGCAGCTCACAGCCAGGGTCCAGAATTTTACATTATAGCTACGTGACACATTAATATTCTTTAGGACGCTCCAGGTAGATATCTAAGCTTTCCTGAATTGCTCAGCCTGTTCCTGCTGTGATCTAGTACTCAGAGGGCTATTCAAGATTCAACAGTTCTCTACACTTGAAGAAACATTCTTTACTATGGATATTGAATCCTTGTTTGCCTTAGCCGAGGTGAATGTTCCTTGTCTTTTGAGGGGGGGAAGGGGGGCTTCACTTGAAAATAAAAATTTTTTTCCCATCTTACTTTTTGTAGGTGACATTTTGTACGTTAAATTTATCTAAATTCATAATGCACCACAGAGCCTCCTCATTTTCTCAATGACATAATAAGTTCAATTTCTACTAACCTCTCCTCATAATAAGATGCTCCATTCCCCTTTTAAGTTTGGTATGGTCGTATTTGCACTCTCTTCTAGCTTATTCATCTCTTCTATAAAAATGGGGCCCGAAAACCTGAATAACGCACTATTCTAAAGCTGAAGGCCGCAACCAATGCTTTTTATATCTCAGCCGGTAGAATTAGATTCATGTCCCGCTGTAGTCCAGTCTTTTAATACACGCTCCACTATCTTATTGCTCTTGAGGCAGTGATTGAAATTGATTGCTATTCTGATTAAAGTTATGATCAACAACATAGCCCAAAAATCTTGCTCGACAAAAGCGATTCTCCAGTTTTTCTCCACCCTAGGACATCAATAGACTAGTGTTGAAGCGATTTGGTTGGCTTTCGAGATTATCGATCGATAGTCGCATAGTCGCCGCATTGATAAGGTTTTTCGTATTAAGTTGCGCAATCGATTATGCGGCGAATGACATTTAAAGGTCTATGGGAGAGCAACGAGAACACCTCTATTATTACACCCAAACAAGCTGGATGAACGGCTGAAATTAACAGTCGCTCACAACGCAGGCACAAGTGAGATATTGCTACCTCTTAGGCAACCACCTTTGGTTTATAAACGTCACAGAAAAAAAGTCAAGACACATTTTACTATCCCTGTCTTTTAACCACAGCTTGACCCTTGAAACCTGTATCACCCACAATTAAAAAACGTGCCAGAAGGCAGGTATGATTTGAAACCATCATGTTAATTCGAACTGGACATAGAATATCCATCGTCTGGAGACCGCAACACTGAGCCCCCAAAACTGCTTGCCACAACATCTTATAAAAGTTGCCGAGATGAAAAAAAAAATGGTTTTAGCCACACTTTTAGTTACTAGTTGGATCATTGACTTTATACCTGTCCTGGGCCAACAGCATGAGCCCTAACCTGATATGACCACATTTAAAAAGGTGCTCGGAATAAGAGGAGTCTTTCAACCACATTTTCGTTGAACTGGACATTGACATTTTCATGTCCTGGGCCACAGCATGACCCACGGGCGGAGGTTACAAGTGGGTGCGGTTGTTGAGGTAGCCCAGGATAGAAATCGTCCAGTAATATAGGGGTCCGTAATCTATTATAACAGCAGAGTTAAATGCCATGATGACGCTTAGCATACGAAAACTGTTGTGTGAGAGAGCAGAGATCGAGAAGAGGAGTTAACTTAATCAGAGTGAGAACACAGCGCTTATCAGTTCAGTCATACTGGGTAGCGCGTTGCCGAATCATATGAGTTTGGACCAATGAGCTCTCATTGGAATAATACTGGTGGATTAAAACGGCTCCCTGTTACACCAGGTGCCCTTTATTTGCATTCTTTTTCTCAATTTTACTCAACGTGCTGCGAGGAAGAAATGGGTCTCTGTACTTTGTTCTTGTCGTGTCTGTCATGATCTTCCATTGTCCTACTGAAGTATAACCTATACACTCACTAGGTTCAAGTTTTACTGTACACCTCCCTTGTACCAGTTGAGGAATTGTTTTTAAAGCGTATTGTTTGTTCATGCAAGTTTTTTTAGTTATTTTAATTCTAGAAAAAACCATTTTTTAGTAGATAGGAGTTGGAATCCCACTCTTGTTTTGCTTTCTCTTTTTTTATTGTATTAAAATGGGGTGTCTCAAATACAGGGATCTGATAGCTATGTTTAAACGGATTCTTGCAAAAAACCAAAGTCATTTTGCGCACTCTCGCACGTGTACCATTAACTGAGTACTAATATACCTGTTTTGACAGGCACCAGTCACCCTTGAGGCCACTCTTGACAATTGTGAAGATACATACTGTCGGTTAGAAAAAACATTTTTTAGAATTTAGGACCTTGATAGTATTAGCTGCATTTCACAGAAAATGCACCAAAATTCAAGCATCGATCCCTTGAGCCACTTTGGTCAATTGGTAAGAAAAAAAATGTTGTTCAGAAAACACATTTATTTTTTATAACTAAGGGGACTTGTATTATTGTGCATTTCAAAGCAGCATGACCATAATAAAATTATAAAACTGACTTTCAGACTGTTAAAAATTGGAGGGAGAAATGCCACTTAGAAGAGATAATAATTTGTCTGTTACAAAAGGACCTCAATGATTATTGATGTATCTCACAGAACATATGACTCAAAACCATTGACAATGGCGAAATAATTCATAAGATAAAGTGAGTAAATGGAATACGGCTGTTGTCATGAAACCTTGCCGTTCTTTTACAGTTCCTCACAGCTGAATAACAGGCAAACTGACATGTTGGGGAAAAGAGAATAAAAAAATTGCAGTAAGAATAATTTATCATTTTTAAAAAAAAGTTATTTTCAAGTGAACCAGTTCTCACTGTCTTGAAAAGGACAATGTGAGTAGACCAGCAATAATCGGTGACCTCGGCAATATTGGGCACAACGAGCGTCTCTCGCCTCTGGATCCAATGGGGGGGGCATCGTGTATTCATGGCTTGATGGAAAGTACAACGTCAAACCATTTAGTTGGTGGAAAAGACCGGGTATGGTTTGCTCTGTTAAATGACTCGCCGCTCCAGTCTGTGCTGAAGGCTGTCCGTCTCAAGAAATTATGTACGGACTAGCGCGCTGCTGGGCTAGAGAGACAAAATACTCTATGGAAGTGTAAGAGCCATTGCTAAGGGACGCATTCCGTCCATATTTTGGATTACTGAAAGTACGCTATTGGGTCGTCGGATGACTCACATGCCAAAATAAGCATCGGGTGTTGTTGAGACCGCAGATAGATCGTGCAACAATTATAGGTTGAGTTTAAGCTGGATTCTCTAGTGATGTGGGATGAATGTGTGCCTGCCTTGCATAAGAGGCATTGGTGAGGCGTTGAGATTAAACACCCTGATTGCCAAGAGGGATCGCATCCCGCTAGTTTAGGAGATTATCTTGCACCTTTGCCTGCCGTGCTTGAGCTTCGACACTTTGGCTACGGTTACTGCTCGTCACGATCGCTGTATGTTGTTCAAGCAGGGACATTTGGTGAGAGAACGTGAAGCAGGACGCAGTAAATCAGATGTCTCCAGTTATCAATAGCAAGGTCTCCATTGTCTGCTGCATATTTTAGCTCTTATTTGGTGGGTGGAAGAGAAAGTGCTGATCTTTGTGTTTTGTACGGCGGTCCTAGGCGGGTCGGGACCACCTAGTAACTGTTTGTTCATTTGCATGGGCACTTTTAATGGCGCGGTTCATGTTGGAAGGAGAAATGGTGCATCCCAAAGCACTCACTGTGAGAGTTTGAGTTGAATACAAGCTCTCTGGCGTCGAGGTGGCACTAGCAAACTGTTCTTCCTCATCTGTTCCATCTACGCCTCAAATTAGCGTCCAACCCTCATTTCCAAAGGCAGGGGTCGGAACATCGGTGTTGTCCTAGGAATACCTCTTCCTCCTCCTCCGCGTGCCTCTCTGGCACTCAGGCTTCAACCACAGCCTTGATTGCCTGAGAATCGATGCACCGCTGAGAGCTGATGCGACCACTCTATGCCATAGCTCTGGGACCGAACCCATCGCCGCTGTAATGAAGACCGATGAAATTGTGAAACTGTCGCGGCCTTGTGGATTTGACGGAGGAGAAAAGGCTCCGTGGACGCATCAGTGTCCAGTCTCCTACGCCGTCGCGGGCACAGGGACTAGCTGTTTTCATATAGTAGGTCCAAACGATCGATTCAGAACACTATTGATCCACCAACATTGGGTAATGCTGAGCTCAAGGGCATCGGTTCCGCAACTGTACCATTTTGGTGGCTTTTCAAACTGGCTAGGATTGGTGCCAGAGCTTCTGTTTCACCTCAGCCTCCACTTGCTCGGTGGGCATAACGCACCCGAGTTCACGTACGACTGCTTGTCATGGCCAGGCTGTACGCTCGACAGTGAAGTACTGCGTAAATGGCTAGTGCGCGTGCTGCCATCAACGCTTGTGAAGCATGTGGAGGGTGGACATTCCAGCGTGTGCCACGTCAACAATGGAGACAGTTGACGGGGACGGTCCGAGCTGACGGACTACAAAGCAGGCGGGGACGAAGCAGGCAGTTGTATTAGTGTTGGGAGACCTGGAGCGACGTGGAAAATCAGGATGACCTCCGAGAGCCTTCTCTCAGCAGCAGCTCTCAGACCGGGTTAGGCTCTTTAGAAAGATTTTTGGACGACAAGGTTAAGTTGATCATAATAGTGCCAGCCAAGGGTTTGTGCTCAGACCTACGATGTTAAGGTATCGCTACCTCATCCTTGTCTAGGCACAACGGTTCTTGCTTGCACCGCCGTGTACAGTAGAGCATAGTCGTTGTCTCGATTGCTTAGAGTGCCTGTGTGCACAACTGCGCGCTGGGACTTGATGTGTGGGACGAGTCTGCTCTAAGGGCAGATTAGATATCTTCGCAGTACACGGGCTCTCTGGCTGTTTCTATGGGACGTGGATGCCACTGCACGAGGACTCGCTTGGTGTGGAAGAGGCCTGCTACCATTCAGCTTGCGTGGTTTTGATCAGCAGCGGCAGTGAGCGAGCGCCTGAGAGCCACCGTCATCCCCCTCTCAGAGGACATCCTACCAGCTCACTCCCAGTGGAGCTGTCTCCTAGAGATTTTATAGCGGCCGCTAGGCCGGGTCTTAGCTGAGGTCCATGTGTCCCCGTGGTCAGTTGTGGACTTAATCCGGCCAGGATGCAGACATTGCGCTTGGAGATATTTTTTAGAGATGACACGTGTTGGCGAGGTGCTGAGGCGACTGCTTTTATGCAATATAAATGCCTGCTCGAGCATCTGGTATTGGGGGCAAGACCAAGGGCCATGACAGTTGGCGGCAAAAACCCATCTGTGTTCACCTGACGGAAAACTGGCAGAGCTTTCCAAGGTCAAAAATGCACTAGGCATATGCCGACATTCAGCTTTTGGTTTGGGATGGTCTTGGGTTAAAGCTGTTTGCTTTGTCCCATAACCTGGAAGAAGGAAGGATGGGCTGCTTTAATGATGGCCGCTGCTACAGGCGTGCAGGCGTAAAACTGGCGAAGGAGAAGAGGCGAGGGTGGCAGTTCTGGTGGTGTTTGGTTGAGTATTCTCAGTGGCGAACCGGTGGAGGGGCTGAAGCTGGGCTCTTGATCCCTGATCATGGACTGTGAGAGAGAACATGGAAGATGTAGGAAACGTACTTGGTGGGAGCGTTGAGGAGGGGGAGTGGGAAGACAAAGGGTGCATGCTCTGTGACAGTGGTTGGAGGCCCAGGGGGGGGGGGGGCCTTATTTTTTCAGGGGGCTCTGGCCTTTTTTGGGCCCAACAAGGTGTTCAACTCTCCTTTTCAAATACAGTGCATTCGTTTTGCATGTGGGACTAGACTTATGGCTTGGTTGGTGGTAAACTCACGTAAGGTTCTTGCCTTCTATATTATGCGGTTACACTGGCGAAAATAAGGGGCTATGTTTGGACATCGCGGAGGTGAACTCACGGAGGCCTTGGCTCAAAAGAGGGTCCAGGCTGAGAGGTCCTGGACTCTATTTTGACGGGCGTATAAGCGAGGCAGTCGGGGTTTGCGTGAAAGTGGTTGGCGGGAATCAAATATCTGACGGCGACTTCTGCGACCTATAAACCTATTCCCTTTTTTGAGAAGAGTAATAACACCCGTATTTGGACCGCGTTACCGCATAGTCTTCCCTCGCCTCGTCCATACTGATGAACGATGCATAGCATAATTCCTGCGGAAATAGACCTAGGATGGTTCCGCAATGTCGTCATCATCTATCATATCAACATGTGACTTGGATCGTCCTGACTATCTGCTATCCAGAAGTTCTGCGGGCTTACATACGGCTAAGGGGCACGCTGCAAGTCTAGGGTGTGCCGACGGCCGCCCGGGATTTTTGCCGATTGACCGGCTTCCATGTCCTTCCTCATTGAGGGCCATCAGTAAGTGATGGGCGTTACAGAGCAGACCTAACAATCATCATGTCAAATCTGATCCTTTATATAACATCGCCGCCTGTTCTGACCCACACGCATTTTGTCATTTCAAAGAGGTCTCCAATGAAGATAAGGATTGATCCTCACTAGTGGTGGAGTAACACTGAGTTGAGACATTTGGGTGCATTCATGTTGGACCGGGATGCGTGTTGATTGCTGATGGCGCGACATTTGTGGCGTGGATGCAACAAAATGAGGAACGAGGAGGTAAGACTGCTTGTGCAGGTTTGATTAACTCACTGAAGGGGATACTGTATTGGCTGACGATGGTTCGGTTAACTATAGATTCACAGGGCCTCTGTCCCAGCGGATGACAGGCCTGAAGTCCTGCAAGACTGAAGGATCAGCTGGGCGATGCGTGTTGTCGCCAGCAGCACAGGAAGAGGCTGTCGCTTTCTCTCTCGTACCTTACCTCCATGTGCTACCCCCTCTATGCGACTCGCATTACACCTGCATTTCGCTCCATGTTTAGAAATATAGAAATCATATTTGAACAGGTATGAGAAATTATGTTTTGGAATGTCTCTTATTAATAACAAAGACGGCAGAAATTACAGCTATTCTCAAAGTCCTCGAATAAAAACACAAATTGCTGGATGTCATTTAACATGCAAGGAGCTCTATCAACAAACTCCTGGGACGGGGCAAAGGTCCAAAAAAACACGAGTATCTGGTTATGTCTTTTGGTATAATGTAAACGGTATTTTTTTGACTCCTTTCATGCACTGGGTGAATTATTGAATTGCTGTTTTTTAAGTTTTGTAGTGCTGTCGTCAATGAATCATGATGGTGTGCGCTCTCAGAGAAGTCAATAAAAAAGCTATTCGTATTGGTTATGTTTTGATAATAACTAGAACGGTTTTTTGCCACCTGTTCATTCACATGTGGGAATATAGAATTGCTGTTTTAAGATTTACGTAGATGGCTGCATCAATGAAACAGCTGATGGGTGCCGCAAATGTCAAACACGTAATGACTGTTATTGTTTTTGAATATAATAAAACGGTATTTTTTGTCCTTTACGAATTCACCCTGTGGATGAATATAGAGATTTGCCTGGTTGTAAGATTTAAGATAGATGCTGCGTCAGATTAGAACAGTGACTGCGTGCTCGCCAGAAAAGTCGCAAAAAAAGACTCTTAAACTGTATAGAGTGTGTGATATAATATAATTGGATTTTTTGCTCGCTTCACTTCAAGGCGCACATCGTGGTGATATATTAGAATTGCTTGTTTTAAGATGTACTTTAGGACAATTGCTGGTCTCCAATGAACAGTGCAGTGTGTGCAACAGTCAAAAAACACGTAACTTGTGATGTTTGTTCGTTTACGGCGCGAGAATAAACGGGTTTTTATTAGGCAACAAACAAAACCTGTGTTCTGTACACAGGATTGCTGGATGGTAATTTTAAGTGCAAGGCTGGAGTATATCTAACGAGTGCACATGTGTAATGGGTTGATAAATTGAAATAATGAGTACACCTATCTGAAAATGTTATACTGATAATATAAAAGTGGGAGTTTTGCTCAGGCTAGACTCAGAAAGGACTCTTGCAGTTACTAGAAAATGATTGTTTATCCAATATTTAACGTCTACTGGATGCCCAATATCCAGGAAATAAGTTTCATAGAGGGCCAAAAAAAAATAAAAAAGAAATAAACTTGTTTAATAATAGATATTCACTACGCAATGTATAACTAAGTCTTGGTGAACTTTATCTATGTTCTTGTATAGAGGATAGAGTTTGCTTCTGCTGCCAGAAATAGAATAATGTTCGTTGAGGAGAGCTGTTTGGCCATCAGGCAGTATGCGTCAGGTCCTATACTACCTATGAAGACTCTCGCTGAGGAGACACTGAGGTTTGACAGGAAGGGGATGTTTTATTATGTAAACACGAAAGGTCTAATGTGAAGTTGTTATCCAGCCTACAATCACGAACAGTACACAGTCCCTGTCATGACGGTCGACACATATCTCATCCTGCTCATTCATGTAATCTGATTTGTGGCCGCACCAAAATTAGCGGAAGCGCCGAAAAAAGGCGCGTTCTTATTAGAATGCATGCACAGATTTTGTGCTTAACTTAATTATCGCAATGATCTGGGAATATTTCGATTAACAATTAAAAACCTCTTGCCGGATTTCAACTTTGTCTTGTAAAAATCGCTTACCCCAATACATATGATCTGCACTGCAGATTATTTTTAATCAGATGCATAGAACATCACATTTGATCACCACTTGACCTCATTTGCAAGTGGTATGACCAAGCAGTCTTATCAATGTGTGTCCAGGTGTTGCTCTGCAACTTTATGTACATCTTCCTTTGATTTGCCTGCGCGAAAAGGAAGACAACATGGCATCTATAGGGTGATGGTCCAGCAGATTTTGGTATGAGGAATTTTACAAAGGATCGCTATGTAATGTGACATTTCATATGAGGGTCCCCCCCCAATGGGGTTTTACCTGGACTGTGTTGTTCACTACTGTGTGTGATTTTCAACGGCCATGGATTTAAATTGTGGCCTGTGTAAAAAAAAAAAAAAATTGGCATGTCCATTCTTCTCGGTTGGAGTGACGCAGGTTGAAATGGGGTGAGAACAGCTTTCCACAGAGGAGGCGCAAATGTCCACATGTATAAAGTGAAAAATCCTCGTTTTGGACTTGGATTATGTGCCTGTAAAGAGTGACATGTCAAACCACCATTGCCACGATAGATTTGGGCAAACAAACTATTTGTCCTCAATGGCTAATTAGTAAAAAAGGTTTTTAGTGTGAGACAGAGGTCTTTTCATTCGCTCGCGCTTTCCCCATATATTAGAATTAGGTGTCAGTTGTCTACCAAGATGTTTAGAGGTCTTTAGACCCTTAGAGTCATTCAGGCGGATTGAGATGGGATAGGGAAGCAGGGAAAGGGCGAGTGTGTGGGGCCGCCTCTTTGAGCATCGGCCTCAGGTTGGGGTCTGCATTTTCAGGAGAAATGGTTGATGAAGAAAACATTGGCTCAGGGAAAGTCAGAAAGAGTACATGGTGCCTTAGTATGCTCACAGTAGTTGTAGTAGATTGTACTGGCCCCAAGAATCAATCCCACTGGTGAACACAAGAATCAATTCCATTAGTGGTCCCAACTGGTGGGCCCCAATAATCAACGCAACTAGAGTGGAGCGGCGTGGCATAACAAGAATCTCAATTTGCATGGTGTGTCTCTAAGGAGAACTGACTTATCTGTTGGGCCCAAATCATAATCTTATTCACGACAGACTAGATAATATCAATTCCATTAGTGGCCACTAAAAATTAACACCTAAATAATTAGGCAACTAGTGCCCATCATGTATAAAAGATATGTTCTACGTCTAAAAATTCACTTTGTTCGCCCATATCAACCAATCAGGAGGCTTTTTGAGATTCTTTAAAGCATCTACTATGAAATGATGGGAGGGCACTCTGATTGCTTGTATGGCAACAAAGTGATCTTTAGGACTAGAAATTCTTCATACAATGTGGCCACAAAGAGTCAACTTAAGTGTAGTGGTCGAATAGAATCAACTTACTCAGGTGTTGCTCAAGATCAAAAACGTTACTCGGGATGACCACAAGAAGAACAATCTATTGTGGCCCATTGTATCAGCTTTTACTGTTTGGCGCTCCCAGGCATCAATTCCATTGGACACAAGGTGAAGACTTGAAATCCTGGGTGTTTGGCCCCAGAATAATCAAACTTCAATGGTGGTCCCTAGTATCAGTTGCGATATTTTGCGTAGGCCCAATAATCATTTCCATTAGTGTGTCTAAGAATCATATCCATTGGGGGGCTCTCCTTACAGGAGTTGACGTTAAACTAGTGGGCCTCAATAATCACTCCTTACTTGCTCAGCTCGCCGCATGCAAACCAGTCCAAAAGCGACAGCTCTGAGGAGGGGGGGTGGACGTTTAGTTGTATTGGTCATGTATAAATCATTCTACTTCTGTCTCCTACAGAGATGGAAGGTTCTGACTAGTCGGTGTGGTATAGATGTATCTGCATCATATAACTGTACAAACTGTCTAGAGAATAAACAGGACTCTGTAATAGCGATGAAAGAAACTAAAAAAAAGAACTACAGGATGCAGTTCCCATCAATACGTGATGTACGATGACTCAATGTTTTTATACAACGGACAATTACCAAAGTCTCCACCAAGAGGAAGAGGTTTGGCAGTCGCTTGCAGACTCTCCTATTACTTTCAATTCACTTCGCCCTGCCGAGGGGCCAGGTTCTTGGTCACTGATGGATGCTTCCTGTTCAAAAAACATCTCAAGCAGTTTATAATGTATTCATTTGTTGTGAGTCTCGCAAACCTTTTTACTTTGTTCCCATCAGACAGTAAACCATCCTTTAAGATTGGTTTCTTGTAAAATTAGGTTTCTTCTTCCACCAACATGATCGATGAAGAATTCACCTTCACGAATGTCACGTACCACACCCCTCTCCTGCTTCCTGGATTGTGTTTGAGGGGTCCACTGCCAGTGTATTTATGGAATTCTGTATATATGTGCAGTCTGATGGCATAGCTTCTTTATTTAATAGCTTATTACGTCACCCAGTGTCTCAGAAAATATAAAAAAAAAAAAAAAACTTTTAAGAACTAAAAGATAAATAAAAAACTTTACGAGCTTCTTAAAGGAATACGATATCCAAAGTGGACTTCTACCATAAGATGCTACGTTCTCCTTCCTGGAATGGATTTTTGGTATTTTGACATGGAATACTGACCCCCATCCTTACCCATCGGAACAGGATCCCAACCTAAAAAAACTAAAAAAAAAAAAGTAATCTCCTCGCACCCTACAAACATGGGATCCAGTTGCTACTCTCATCACTTCGAAGAACTATGCTGAACCGGTGAGGGACATCCCACGTCTCAAGGAAGGACATAGAGAAATAACGCACAACGCGACGCTTTGTTGGATAAATATTAAGACAAAAATATCGAACTGTACAAAAATATTTTCACATAGCGATTATTTTCCGAATGACAAAATACCACAGAAAATAAAACTACAATAGATGTATTGGGAATGGAGACAAATCTTTAAATCAGTATTACTGCCTGGATATTCCGAGGTTTATTTTTTAATTTTTTTTATTTATTTTTTTTTCAAATTCAATTGCCATGTTACATTTATGCCTTCCTCTAAAATATAGAAAAAAAAACAGTGGCAAGAAATAGTTATGTTACTATTTAAGGTTTTGGTACCGATTGGGGCAAATTAGTAATTTTTTTTTTTAGAGTGATTTGAGTAATTTTTGCATTTTTACTTATTTATGGTTAGGAGAACCAGGCAATAATCCCGTTTTAACTAATTTCATCATGACCGCCCTGAAGTCATCTTGTACATGTCAAATATATTTTACATAAGAGTTTACACTAACACCACACAGGAATTGAATAAAGAATATAATAAACTAAAGAAAAAAAATTAAAAATAAGAAAAAATTGTGTTTGGTATTGGAATATGTTGAATCATCGCTGGTCCTGACTATTCAGCCGCTTGACGGAGGTGCAAGGATTTGTAGGTATGAACAGGATTAGGTTCACATCGGACACCCACAACGCCCGACAGATCCTGTTAATTACGAAGGGTCCGTCGGGTTTCTGCCGGGGTGTCCGTCATTCAGATGGAATAAATAGTGCAGCAACCCTCTCATGCAGATGTGAACAAAGCCTCAGGGTTGGTTTTGGAGGGGTGAGGCTCAATAGGAACCAGTCACATTAAAAAATGCATCCATTTGGAACATGTTACAGAACTGGAAAAGCTGAGAAGATATATATATATATATATATATAAAATATATATATATATAAGTGTAAGTTTTCCACTCACGTTTAGATGCGGCTCGGGGGATCGCACCAATGTAGACAGAGACACAGGCGGGTTGATCTGGTTCCAGCATGGGTCCTCCCGTGTTTTTTTGGCACAACAGGTATACAGAACAACGTATGCCAGATACAAACAAATGACAAACAAAACAAAAGGGCCTGCCCCGGCTGAGCGCTGACTAGACAGTGCAGTTCCCTCACTACACCTTGTTCAGCAAACGGTCTAGGCGAGGTCCTGGATACTTCCAGTCAGACACAAACTCCTTGACCTGTATGACAGACAGCCCTGGTCAGTTTGACTAGCTGACTTATAACGGCTACCCCAAATCCTGGTCAGGTGGAACAAGGGGGAAAGTAGACACCCCCCCCAACGCTTTGCCTACTCCTAATAGAAGCCGTCCCGGGTTTTGGCTGAAGCAACCATACTACGTTTAAACGTATGTTTACCACCTACTGTGCTGACACAACAGAAACAACCGGCTTCTATTTCACCAAGGCCGGGTAACCTTGGTGACATATTCCTTCTTTGGTGTAAGCCAGAAATCTCGCTGGTATGTACACTCCATTAAGGACCTTCCCAGCTGCCAGCTTACATATCCCCCCCCTCTGCTCAGACCTGTGGGGAGGAGCACCTTGTGCTTCTAGGCAATGGGTATGCGACGGCGTCCGCATTGCCTTGCTAGAACCTGGCGATGCTCTACACAAAACCTATAATCCTGTAGAGCTAGGAACCACCTCATCACTCTGGCATTTTTGCCCTTATTCTGTGCCATCCATTTAGGGGGAAAAATGGTCTGTGACCACCCTAAACTCTCTGCCCATCAGGTAGTACTTGAGAGATTCAATTGCCCACTTTAAAGCTAAGCACTCTCTTTCTACGATGGCGTAGTTCTTTTCTGCTGCCGTCAGTTTTCTGCTTAATTTAAAACCATGGGGTGTTCTTCCCCATCAATCACCTGGGATAGTACAGCTCCCAGTCCCTTGTTAGAGGCATCTGCCTGTACCACAAAGTCTGCTCTGAAATCAGGGGCACTGAACACCGGTCCTTGGCAAAGCACCTCTTTCAACCTCTGAAATGCTTCATCTGTTTCCTTGTCCCACTTCACCCTAGTGGATTTAGACCCTTTGGTGAGGACTGTAAGGGGGCGGCCACGGGGGCGAAATTGGCACAAACCTTCAATAATACCCGGCCAACCCTAGAAAAGCTTTAACCTGTCTTTTTGACACTGGTTTAGGCCAATTTTTAATAGCCTCGATTTTGTCCAGCTGGGTTTAATGACTCCCCGACCATGTTGTACCCCAGATATCGAGCCTCCTAAAGGGCCCAAATGGCGCATTTCTTGGGGTTTGCGGTGAGACCTGCCTCCCGAATGGAGTCCAGGACTGCTTGAACCTTAGCCAGGTGGGTTCCAGTCTAAGCTGAAAATAACTACATCATCTAAATATGCAGCTGCGTATTTTCTATGAGGCCGTAGGTCAATATCCATCAACCTCTGGAATGTGGCGGGGGGCACCGTGGGGGCCCAAAAGGGGCAGCACCACATATTGGAAAATGACCGTCGGGCGTAGAAAAAGCTTTTTTCCCTCCTGGCTGTTTTTGTAAGGGGCACCTGCCAATAGCCCTTAGTAAGGTCCAGAGGGGTGATGTATCTGGGGGGCCCCTAACCTTTCTATGAGCTCATCCACTCTTGGCATCGGATAGCATCAAATTTGGATATCTCATTTAGCTTCCTAAAGTCATTACAGAACCTTAGGCTACCGTTGGGTTTGGGAATGAGGACTATGGGGCTGGACCAACCACTCTGTGACTTTTCTATAACCCCCAGTGACAAAAATTTTTCCACCTCCTCCGAGATGGCCTGCCCTGGGCCTCGGGCACACGATAGGGCCTCAACCTTACTTTTGACCCGGTTCCGTCACTATGTCATGTTTTAAATGACCTGCATTCTACCTGGTAAGTCCGAAAACACGTCTCTATTTCTCCCCAGTAACTCTTTCACCTCCTGTACTTGTACTGTGGACAAGGAGTCTGAGATACGGACCTCTGGCAGCTCGTGACTAGGGACTTGCTTAGGCTTATACACAGCACCCAGGGCTGTCCTTCCAGGGCTTGAGTAAATTAATGTGGTAGATCTGGAGCGGCTTCCTTTTCCCCGGCTGATATACTTTATAGTTCACTTCACAAATTTTTTTCCCGGACCTCATAAGGACCTTGCCACTTGCCAGAAATTTACTTTCTGCTGTTGGAACCAGCACCAACACACGGTCACCTGGCTGAAAGGACCTTAACTTTGCAGACCGGTTATACATCGGGCCTGTGCTTCCTGAGCCTGCGCATAGGCTCTTTAAACAATTGGCATCACCGCTGCAATCCTTCCCCTTCATTTCCTTGACATGCTCAATTACGGTGAGGTGTTTGCTCCTGCTCCCAGGTTTCTTTTGCTATATCCAACAGACCCCTGGGATGCCTCCCATTTAATAGCTCAAACGGGGAAAACCCTGTGGATGCCTGCGGAACCTCTCTAATGGAGAACATTAGGTACGGCAGCAGCCGGTCCCAGTCCTTCCCATCCTTGTCTATCACTTTGCTGAGCATCCCCTTCAAGGTTCGATTAAACCTTTCTACAAGGCCATCTGTCTGGGGGTGACACACTTAGGTGCGCAGCTGTGTAATTTGTAGGAGGCGACACAGCTCTTTTGTAATTTTACTCATAAAAGGGGTACCCTGGTCAGTGAGGATTTCTTTAGGGATCCCTGTCCGGGTGAACATGTGGAATAATTCCCTTGCAATCACCTTAGCTGAGGTGTTCCTAAGTGGGATGGCTTCTGGATAACGGTTTGGGATAGTCTAGACAACTACCAAAATGTGCTGGTGGCCTCTGGGGGACTTTGGGGAAACGGCCCTACAAGGTCCATACGATGCGCTCAAATGGTACTTCAATTACGGGAAGGGGACTAGCAGGTTACGGAGATGTGGGCCCAGGGGCATTAAACCCGACACTCTGGGCAGGAATGGGCAAAACTCCTCTACCGCTCTATATATCCCAGGGCCAATAAAAATTCCGCTCAATGCGCTCCTTTGGTCTTGTCCCACGCCTAGATTCCAACCAAAGGACTTTTGAATGCCCAAGCTCCAGGACCATGCGCAGTGTGACTGTGGTACCACAAGTTGTTTCTACCACCTCAGTCGGGGTCCTCTTTACCCTGTACACAAGTTCTCATGTACTGCAAAATGTGGGTACACCAAATTTGTGTCTGGTTCTTGCTGGTCCCATTTAAACCTTAACGATCCTCCAAGCGTTTGCTAGAAAAGGGGGTCCCGTAATGTTCCGTCCCAAAGTTACCCCTGGCAACCTGCAAAGGGGAAAACTCAATTTCCGGGGTTTTCCTCCGAATCTCCTGCCAGGACCATTAAAGGGGGAAAATATCAGGGCCCTCTGACACCCCTGTTTCAGGACTTGCAGGTTCGCACACTTTAGACACACGTTTTTCACACCTTGGCCTGCTTATTCTCCCCTACGTTCCAAAACAAGGAAAATCCCGGGCCTAATACACATGGTGCATTAAGTCCTTTACAACACCGACTTCATGATTAACAGACCCAACAGGGAGTCTTACTGTGACTACATCGGTGGGGGTAGTCTTTAGTGTCCCCATGTATACAGACCACCCCCAGGCAACGGGTCTGGAGTTTACCCGGGTCCACTAAACTGGCACGGACTAATGTCACCAACTCCCAGATCCATTAAAGGCCATCACAGAACGGCCTCTTACCCGGGCTGGACACACTTGAAAGCTCGCTCATTGTTTCCTTTTGGGCAGCATATACAGGCCTTGGCAAAATAAGACCCGCCCCCTCCCAAAGTCACATTCCATGGGTTCTGTAATCATCGGGCACTTGGCGGCCACATGTCCCAGTTCCTGGCAGTGCCAACAGACTACCTGGCCCCGTAGCCTGGTAATTAAGTCCTTCTTTGGACTTGGCATCCATTTAACGGAACGCTCAGAAAACGTGCCACCCTCCTTAGCATGATGTCTCTCCCCCTTAATAATAGGAACAGTCTTATCATACGCTGGTTTCTTCTGATTCCCGGGCCATGCAGGTCCTGGAGGAAGTCCTCAGTGGCCGTGAACCTCTCCACTATGGACACCAAGTCGTCCACACTTTTTGGGTCGGAGTATCCCAAGCAGCGCTGGAGCCTCACTGGCAAGGCACGGACAAATCGGTCGCAGACAACCCGTTCCATATTTGCACGGTGTGGGGCTCCTCTGGCTGTACCACTTTCTGGTAAGGTGGTATAGGTTTACATCTGGGACCTCGCTGGGGTTTTTTGGTTTCGTACTCCCAGGTGAAGACTCGCCGCACACGAACCGCCAAGGTAACGCCAAGCCGGGCCAGTATCCCCTCCTTCAGCCTTGTATACACCCTGGCGTCCTGGACTTGCAAGTCAAAGTAGGCCTTCTAGGGTTCACCCGTCAGGAAGGGGGCCAGTACGTCAGCCCACTGATCCTGGGGTAGCTGCACCCCCTCTGCGATCCTCTCAAATGTAACCAGGTAGGCCTCAATGTCGTCCTCAGCAGTCATTTTTGTCAGCGCCCGTTGCACATGCTGACGGGGTGCCGACTGCAACCCCTGAGATGTCTCTGGTCTCTCGGTTAAGGTTTGCAGGGTCTGGTTCATCATGCACTGTTCTGTGGCTGTGGCCTGGTACACCTGCAGCAGCAGACGATTGGTTTCATGCTGGGCCTTTACTGCTTCCTCATGCACCTGTTTTTGTTGTGCACTGGCTTCCTGTTGTGCAGTAACCACTTGTTGGAGGTGGAGGTTTGACTGGATTAACTGTTTTAATCAGCTCGTCCATTTTTGCGGTTTCGTCCTGCAGTGTAGTAGCAGGGTTTTAAACCCCGGACATGGTTCACCACGCTCCCTCTGTCTGTCTTTTTAAAGTGCCCGCATCCTCCACCATGTGTAAGCTTCCACTCACGTTTGGATGCTGCTCTGGGGATCGCAGTCCAATGCAGGCAGAGACACAGACAGGCTGGTTTGGTTCCAACACGGGTCCTCCCTTGTTTTATTGGCACAACAGGTATACAGTGGAAAAACATATGCCAGATACAGACAGAATAATAAACAAACAAAACACCAGCTCGTCTGAGCGCTGACTAGACAGTGCAGTCCTCACTACACCTTGTTCAGCAAAAGGTCTAGGCGAGGTCCTGGATACTTCCAGTCAGGGCACACCTCTCAGGCCAAACTCCCTTTACCTGTATGACAGACAGGGCTGGGGCAGCTGACTAGCTGACTTATAACGGCTAAGACCCAAATCCTGGTCAGGTGGAACAAGGGGATAGACACCCAACCAACGCTTTGCCTTTCTCCCAATAGAAGCCGTCCCGGGTTTTGGCTGAAGCAACCAAACTACGTTTAAACGTATGTTTAAACCCCCTACTGTGGTGACACAACAGAAACAACCGGTTCTATTTCACCAAGGCCGGGGAACCTTGGGGACATATTCCCCTTTTTGTCTGGTGTAAGCCAGAAATCTCGCTGGGATGTACACTCCATTAAGGACCTTCCCAGCTGCCACCTTACAATAGATAGATAGATGATTAAGTATATCTAGAAATATATAGAGAGAGAGCAGAAGCTAAAGTGAATACATGTTTGTGGGAGAAGGTTCAGCATAACTTTTAGGAGTCCAGTAGGCAGTCCTACTCTGTGATTGACAGTTATCTCAGTATGCACACACATACAGAGGAGGCTGTCAATGATGAAGTAGAACCGCCCAGTGGACTCTTGAACCCATAGGGAGTAAATGATTACATATGCTAAATCTTTTACCACAGTTATATATGTGTGTGCATACATAGATACTGTATCTGTCAATCAATCACAGAGTAGGGCTGCCTACTGGACTCCTAAAAGTTCTGCTGAACCTTCTCCCACATACAGACAATCCCCGACTTACACCGTTCCGACTTACATCTGTCCCCTAGTTACAAGCAGAGACTTGTGGGGCATGCAGGCACTTGTAGTTCCAAAGTTCCCCGCAGATAGTAGCTTGGAACGACAAGTTCACAGCCACACAGCCCAAAAGAGGAAAAAGAGTGAAATCTTCCTAACAGGGGCACAAACAGGAAAACAAATGAAAAAACCCTTCCCTGCACTATCCAAAACGAAAAAAAAAACAACTTTGTGCTGGCGTTACATTTAATACATATACCTGTCTACTTATGTACAAATTCACTTTAAAAACAAACCCCAGTCCCTATCCCGTTCGAACCGGGGTCTGCCTATAATATTTTATATATAAAAAATATATATAAAACACACAGCATCCACAAAAGAAGTACACCCTTCATTTTTGGTAAATATTGTTTTTTATCTTTTCCTGGAACAACACTGAGGATCTGACACTTTGATACAATGTAAAGTAGTCAGTGCCCGGCTTGTATCACAGGGGAAATCCTTGAGTAGCCAGATATGTACACTTTTCAGCCTGGTATTACACTGTAAGGGGATAGGGAGCATCTGTATAATGTAATGTGCAGCGCACTATCCAACCTACCACCATTCCTGGCCCCTGCAGCCAGAACCTTGGGCAGCAAGTGAGTGAGGGCAGCAAATTGTGGAGTAGAAAACGAATACTTCAGCATAAGGGGATAGGAGAGCATCAGCAGATAGGAGAGCAGTGCACCAAGCAACCTACCACCACCCTGGATAAACCACAATGCAGGCAAAAACAGCCAGCACCTTATGTGGCAGATGGCTCAGGTTAGCATGGTCTAGGAAGGTCATATCTGGACACTGTCCTGCATCATGTGACACCATATGGGATGAGAAGCATCATAAAGGTGATACATGCCTTTCCAGCCGAGCACCGCTCCGGGGATACTAAGAGTGCCACCCA
>JAODAL010041602.1:0-35705 GCA_025379985.1 Phyllomedusa bahiana | reverse complement strand
ATCCCACCCTGTGTCCCCCGGTCACAGATTTGGGGGGGGTTTGAGGAGGGCCCCGGGGCCCGAGGGTTTTGCAGGGGCCATTTTCACCCCTGTGCCCCGGTCACGACTTGCGGGGTATGGGGAAAAGGGCCGGGGCCGGGGGCAGAGGGTTTGCGGGGACCCCTTTATACCCCCCTTTGTGTCCCCCCGGTCCCCGGGACTCTGAGGGTATGAGGAGGGGGCCCGGGGCAGATGGTGCAGGAGCCATATAACCCCCCTGTGTCCCCGGGGGCCCCCAACTCTGCGGGGTATGGGGAAAGGGGGGGGCCCGGGGCAGATGGTGCAGGGGCCTATAAAACCCCTGGCCCCGGGTTAACGGGGAATCGGGGGGGGTTTTTGGGGAAAGGGGGCCCGGGGCGAGGGGTGGGGGGGCCCCAAATTTTAACCACCCCTGGGGCCCCGGTACAGATTGCGGGGTATGAGGAGGGGCCCGGGGGGGCAGAGGGGTGCGGGGCCTTATAAAACCCCTGTGTGCCCGGGGTCACAGACTTGCGGGGGTTTGGGGGGGCCGGGGCAGATGGTGCGGGGGCCATATACACCCTGTGTCCCCCGGCTCCCCCGATCTGCGGGGTAAGGAGGGGCCGGGGGGAGAGGGTTTGCAGGGGGCCATATACCCCCGGGGTGCCCCGGTCGGGACTATGCGGGTATGGGAGGGGGGGGGGCAGTTTGGTGCGGGGGGCCTTTTTACCCCCCTGGGGGCCCCGGGTCACAGGACTCTGCGGGGTTGGGAGGGGGGGCCCAGAGGGTTTCCCGGGCCAATATTACCCTGTTTCCCCCGGTCAAAAGACTTGGGGGGGTTTTGAGGGGGGGGGCGGGGCAGATGGGCAAGGAGCCCCATTTTACACCCCCTTTTTTGCCCCGGTCACGGGATCTGCGGGAATGGGGAGGGCCGGAAAGGGGCCAGATGGTGCAGGACCCATATAACCCTGTGTGCCCCCGGCCCAAAAAGGACTTGGGGGTTGGGGAAAAGGGGCGGGGGATGGTGCAGGAGCCATATACCCCCTGTCCCCCGGTCCACAGCTTGGGGGTTTTTTGAAGGGGGGGTCCCCGGGGCGATGGTGCGGGGGGCCCATTTTACACCCCTGTTTTCCCCCCGGGTTCACGGGACTCTGGGGGGGGTTATGGGAGGGGCCGGGGCAGAGGGTGAAGGGGGCCAATAAACCCCCTGTGTGCCCCGGTCACAGACTCTGCGGGGTATGGGGAAAGGGGGGCCGGGGCAGATGGTGCTGGGCCATTTTTCACCCTGGGGCCCCGGTCCGGACTCTGGGGGTATGAGGAGGGGCCCGGGGAAAATGGTGCAGGGGCCATATCCCCCCCCTGTTTTTGCCCCGGTAACAGACTCTGGGGGGTATGAGGGGGGGCCCGGGGGGCAAAGGGGAAAAGCAGGGGGCCAATATAAAAACCCCCTTTGTGTGCCCCGGTCACGGGCCCCTGGGGGGTTTATGAGGAGGGGCCCGGGGCGGGGAAATGGTGCGGGGCCCTTAAAACCCCCCTGTTCCCCCGGTCAAAGCTTGCGGGGTAAGAGGAAAGGGGCCCCGGGGCAGATGGTCCCGGGGCCATTTCCCCCCTTTGTGCCCGGTCACGACTCTGCGGGGTTTGGGGGGGCGGGGAGATGGGGCGGGGAAGCCAAAAATTACACCCCTGGGGAAACCGGTAACCAGACCCCTGGGGGTATGAGGACCGGGGGGGCCCGGGGCAAAATGGGGGCGGGGGGGGCCCATAACCCCTGGGGCCCCCGGGTTTTCACGGGGAACCCTGCGGGGTATGGGGAAAGGGGCCCGGGGCAGTTTGGTTTGCGGGGGCCCATATACACCCCTGTCTCCCCGGTACAGACTCTGGGGGGTTTGGGGAAAGGGCCGGGGAAAGAGGGTTTGCGGGGACCCCATTTTACCCCCCTTTGTCCCCCGGTAACAGACCTCTGGGGGGGATATGAGGAGGGGCCGGGGCAGTTGGTTGCAGGGGCCATTTACACCCCTGTGTCCCCCGGGGTAAAAGACTCTGGGGGTTTTATGAGGAGGGGGGGGCAGATGGGCGGGAGCATTTTAAAACCCTGTGCCGGTCACAGACTTGGGGGTTTATGGGGGGGGGCCCGGGGGCAGAGGGTTTGCAGGGGCCATATACACCCCTGTGCCCCGGTCACAGCCCTCTGCGGGGTATGAGGAGGGGCCCGGGGCAGATGGTGGGGGGCCCATATACACCCTGTGTGCCCCGGTCACAGATCGGGGGGTCCATGGGGGAGGGGGGCCCCCGGGGGAGGGTGCGGGAAAGCTATAAAACCCCTTTTCCCCCGGGTAACGGGGACTCTGCGGGGTAAGGGTGGGGCCGGGGCAGAGGGTTTTGGGGGAACCCTTTTTAAAACCCTTGGGGGGCCCCCGGGGTCACAGGTTTCTGGGGGGTTTATGGGGGGGGGGGCCCGGGGCAAAAGGGTTTTGAGGGCCATATACCACCCCTGTGTCCCAAGGGGTCACAAAATTCGGGGTTTTTGGGAAGGGGGGCCCCGGGGCAGATGGGGCAGGGGCCTTTTATACCCCCCTGGGGCCCGGGTTCAAGGACCCCCCGGGGGGTATGAGGGGGGGGGGGGGGGGGGGGCCGGGGCGGATGGTGCGGAGCCCTTAACACCCCTGGGGCCCCGGTCACAGACTCTGCGGGGTTTTTGTGGGGGGGGGGGGGGGCCCCGGGGCTAGATGGTGCAGGGGCCATATACACCCCTGTGTGCCCCGGTACAAAATCTGCGGGAAATGAGGGGGGGCCGGGGGGCAGAGGGTTTGCGGGGGGCCATTACACCCCTTTTGGGGCCCCCCCCCGGTCCCGGGACTCTGGGGGGGTATGGGAAAGGGGCCGGGGCAGGGGTTTGCAGGACCCATATAACCCCTGTGGCCCGGTCACAAAATTGCGGGGTTGAGGGGGGGCCGGGGCAAAATGGGGCGGGGGGCCATATACCCCCCTTGTGTAAACCCGGTAAAGATTTGCGGGGTATGAGGAGGGGGGGGGGCAGATGGGGGTGGGAGCCATATACACCCCTGTGTCCCCCGGTCCCCAGACTTGGGGGGGTTATGGGGAAAGCGGCCGGGGGCGAGGGTTTGCAGGGGCCATATACACCCCTGTGGGCACCGGTCCCCCAGATCTCCCGGGGTTAGGAGGGCCGGGGGGGGGTTTGGTGCAGGACCCAATATACCCCCCTTTTGTCCCCCGGTCCCCGGGGCCCCTGCGGGGTATGAGGGGGGGCCCCGGGGGCAGAGGGTTGAAGGGCCATATACACCCCTGGGGGCCCCCGGTACGGGACTCTGGGGGGGTATGAGGAGGGGGGGGGGCCGGGAGTCCCCAGGGAGCATATTCACCCTGTGTCCCCCGGTCACAAAACTCTGCGGGGTATGAAGGGGAGGGGCCGGGGGAAGAGGGTTTAAAGGGGCCATATACCCCCTGTGCCCCCGGGTACAGACTCTGGGGCCCTTATGAGGGGGGCCCCGGGGGCGGGGGAAGGGGTTTGCGGAGCCATTTACCCCCCCCGTGTGCCCCGGTCACAGCCCTCTGCGGGGTTTTGAGGGGGGGGCCCGGGGGGAGATGGTGCAGGGCCATTTACCCCCCTGGTGGGGGGGTTCAAAAGACTTGGGGGGGTAGGAGGGGGGGGCCGGGGCGTTGGTGCAGGACCCTTATACCCCCCTTGTGCCCGGTCACGGGACTCTGCGGGGTTTATGAGGAGGGGGGCCGGGGCGGGATGGTGCAAAAAAGGCCATTTACCCCCCCTTGTGTCCCCCGGGGCCCCCAGACTCTGGGGGGTTTATGGGGGGGGGGGCCCGGGGGCCCAAGATGGTGAGGAGCCTTTAAAACCCCCCTGTGTCCCCGGCCCACAGACTCTGCGGGGTAATGAGGAGCGGGCCGGGGCAGAGGGTTTGCGGGAAAAAGCCAAAACCCACCCCTGTGTCCCCCCCGGTCACGGGACTCTGCGGGGTATGAGGGGGGGCCCGGGGCGGGATGGTGCAGGAGCCATATACCCCCTGTGTGCCCCGGGGGTCAAGACTCTGGGGGTATGAGGAGGGGGCCGGGGGGGCAGATGGTGCAGGAGCCATTACACCCCTGTTTTTCCGGTCCCAGACTCTGCGGGGTATAAAGGAGCGGCCGGGGGAGGGTTTGCAGGAGCCATATCCCCCCCTGTGTGCCCGGCCCACGCTCTGGGGGTATGAGGAGGGGCCGGGGCGTTGGTGCGGAGCCATTTACACCCCTGGCAGGGTTTCAAAAAAACTCGGGGGGTTGAGAGGGGCCCCGGGGGCAGTTGGGCAGGGGCCATTTACCCCCCTGGGGCCCCGGTCACGGGACTTGCGGGGTTTGGGGAAAGGGGGGGGCAGATGGTGCAGGGGCCATTTACCCCCCTTGTGCCCCGGGTCACGGACTCTGGGGGGGTTTGAGGAGGGGCCCGGGGCAGTTTGGTGGGGGAGCCATAAAACCCCCCGGTTTTCCCCCGGGTTTCACGGGCCCCTGCGGGGTATGGGGAAAAGGGGCCGGGGAGAGGGTTGCGGAGCCATATACACCCCTGTGTCCCCCGGTCACAGACTTGGGGGTATAAAGGGGGGGGCCGGGGCAGTGGTGCGGGGGCCCATTTTAACCCCCTTGTGCCCCCGGTCAACCGGGGACTTGGGGGGGAAAAAGGGAGGGGCCCGGGGGGCAGATGGTTGCGGGGGGGCCCATATACACCCCTGTGACCCGGTCACAGACCCTGCGGGGTATGAGGGCGGCCGGGGCAGGGGTTTGGCAGGAGCCTTATACACCCCTGTGTGCCCCGGTCACGGGACTTGGGGGGTAATGAGGGGGGGGCCCCCCGGGGCAGATGGTGCAGGAGCCTTAACCCCTGTGTGCCCCGGTCCAAAATCTGGGGGGTTTTATGAGGAGGGGCGGGGAGATGGTGCAGGAGCCTTATCCCCACCCCTGTTCCCCGGGGGTCACGACTCTGGGGGGTTATGGGGAGGGGGCCCGGGGCCCGATGGTGAAAGGGGCCTTTAATACCCCCCCTTTTTCCCCCGGGTTTCCCCGGGCTCTGGGGGTTTATGGGGGAAGGGGCCCGGGGCGGGATGGTGCAGGAGCTATAAAACCCCTGGGCCCCCGGGTCACGCTTTTGCGGGTTTTATGGGAGGGGCCGGGGGGCAGATGGTGCAGGAGCCAATACCCCCTGTGTCCCCGGGTTTCCAGGATCGCGGGGTTTATGAGGAGGGGGCCGGGGAGATGGGCAGGGGCATTATAAAACCCCTGTGTCCCGGTCACGGGACTCTGCGGGTAGGGAGGAGCGGCCGGGCAGGGGGCGGGAAACCCATATACACCCCTGTGTCCCGGGCCCAAAGACCCCTGGGGGGTATGGGAGGGGCCGGGGCAGATGGTGCAGGGACCCAAATTCCCAACCCCTGTGTGCCCCCGGGTCACGACTCTGCGGGGTAGGAGGAGGGGCCGGGGCAGATGGTCCCAGGAGCCAAATACACCCCGTTTTCCCCCCGGGTCCAGACTCTGGGGGGGTATGGGGGGGGGCCGGGGAGAGGGTGAGGGAGCCATTTTAACCCCCCTTGTGCCCCGGTCCACAGACTCTGCGGGGTTTGAGGGGGGGCCCGGGGGCAGATGGTGCAGGGGCCAATATACACCCCTGGGGCCCCGGGGGTCACAAAAATCTGCGGGTAAAAGGAGGGGCCCGGGGCAGTTTGGTGCAGGGGCCTATAAAAACCCCGTGTCCCCCGGGGTAACAGACTTGCGGGGAAATGAGGGGGCGGCCCGGGGGCAGATGGTGCGGGGGGCCCATATCCCACCCCTGTGCCCCCCGGTTTCACAGACTCGGGGGTTTATGAGGGGGGGCCGGGGCGATGGTGCGGGGGGCCATAAAAACCCCCCTTTGTGCCCCGGGGTCACGGGACCCTGGGGGGTTTAATGAGGGGCCGGCCCCGGGGGCAGATGGTCCCGGGGAGCCATTTTCCAACCCCTGGGGCCGGGGTCACAAACTTGGGGGGGGTTTTGGGAAAGGGGCCCGGGGCAGTTTGGTGCAGGGGCCATAACCCCCTTTTTCCCCCGGGGTCACAGACTCTGCGGGGTATGGGGAGCGGCGGGGGGGCAGAGGGTTTGCAGGGGCCATATAACCCCTGTGTCCCCGGGTTTACAGGACTTGGGGGGGTAGGGAGGAGGGGCCGGGGCAGATGGTGCAGGACCCTTTTCCCCCCTTGCCCCCGGTCCCCGATTGGGGGGTAATGAGGGGGGCCCGGGCCGGGGCGAGGGTTTGCGGGGAGCCTTATACCCCCCTGGGGCCCACCTTTTAACAATCTGCGGGGTTTATGAGGGGGGGCCGGGGAAAAGGTGCGGAAAGCCATATAAAACCCCTGTGTCCCCCGGTCACAGCTCTGCGGGGTATGGGGGGGGGGCGGCCGGGGCAAAAATGGGAAGGGGCCATTACCCCCTGTGCCCCCCGGCCCACAGACTTCCCGGGGTAATGAGGAGGGGCCGGGGCAGTTGGTGAGGGGCCATATAAACCCCTTTTGCCCGGTAACAGACTCTGGGGGGTTTATAAAGGGAGGGGGCCCGGGGCGATGGTGCAGGACCCAAAATTAAAACCCCTTTTGGGGGCCCCGGGGTCCCCAAGGACTCGGGGGGGGGTTATGAGGAGCGGCCGGGGGGGGGGGCAGAGGGGCCCCCCCCAGGGCCATTTAAAACCCCTTTTTGGCCCCGGGTCACGGGGACTCTGCGGGGTATGGGAGGGGGCCGGGGCGGTTTGGTGCAGGAGCCATATAAACCCCTGGGGCCCCGGTCACAGACTCTGGGGGGGTTTTAGGGAGGAGGGGCCCGGGGGGCAGATGGTGAAAGGGAGCCATATACCCCCCTTTGGTGTACCGGCCCACAGACTCTCGGGGTTTGGAGGAGCGGCCGGGGAAAAAAATTGGTGCAGGGGGCCATATACACCCCTGGGGTCCCCCGGGGGCACGACTCTGCGGGGTTTTTGGGAGGGGCCCGGGGCAGAGGGTTTGTGGGGGCCCATTTACCCCCCTTGTGCCCCGGGTCACGGGTCTCTGGGGGGTTTTGAGGGGGTGGCGGGTAGAGGGTGCGGGGGCCATATACCCCCCTTGTTTTTCCCCCGGCCCACAGACTCTGGGGGGTTTTGGGGAAAGGCCCCCGGGGGCCCAGATGGTGCAGGAGCCATATCCCCCCCCTTTGTGGCCCGGTCACAGACTCGGGGGTTTTTGGAGGAGGGGCCCCGGGGCGGGGATGGTGCAGGGCCATATAACCCCTGTGCCCCGGTCACAGACTTGGGGGGTATGGGGGGGGCCCGGGGCAGATGGTGCGGGAGAAATTACACCCCTGTGTCCCCCCCGGTCACAGACTTGCGGGGTATGGGGGGGGGCCCCGGGGGGAAAGGGGTTTGGGGGGCCCTATACCCCCCTGGGGCCCCCCCCCGGTAAAACAGACTCTGCGGGGTTTAGGAGGGGCCGGGCGGGATGGTGCGGGGAGCCTTTTAAAACCCCTGTGTCCCCCGGGGTAAAAGGGATTTCTGCGGGGGTAGAGGAGGGGCCCGGGGGCGGGATGGTGAGGAGCCTTTATACCCCCTGTGCCCCGGGTTCCGACTCTGCGGGGAATGAGGGGGGGGGCCGGGGGGGGCAGAGGGTTTTGGCAGGAGCCATATACCCCCCTTTCCCCCCGGTTTAAAAGATCTGCGGGGTTTGAGGAGCGGCCGGGGCAGTTTGGTTTGCAGGACCCATTTTACACCCCTGTGCCCCGGTCAAAAGACTCTGCGGGGTATGAGGGGGGGCCCGGGGGGCAGATGGTGCGGGGGGCCCATATCCCCACCCCTTTTTGGGCCCCGGTCACAGACTATGCGGGGTATGAGGAGGGGCCGGGGGCAGATGGTTGCAGGAGCCATATACACCCTGTTTGCCCCTGTCACAGGACTCTGCGGGTATGAGGAGCGGCGGGGCAGATTGGTTGCAGGGGCCTTATTCACCCAACTGTGTGCCGGCACTTGACTCTGCTGGGTATGGAGGAGGGGGCAGGGGCAGGATGGTGCAGGTGCCATATTTACACCCTGTGGCCCGGTCACAGTCTCTGCGGGGTATGAGGAGCGGCCGGGGCTGTTGGTGAGGAGCCATATACACCCCTGTATGCCCGGTCACAGACTCTGCGGGGTGGGGGAGGTATGAGGAGCGGGGCCTGGGCAGATGGTGCAGGAGCCTTATTACACCTCCTGTGCCCCGGTCACAGACTCTGCGGGGTTGAGGATGCGGCCGGGGCAAGGGGGGGATGTGATGCTGGTGCCATATACACCCTGTGTGCCCGGTCACAGATCTGCGGGGTATGTGGAGGGGCGGGGCAGATGGATGCAGGAGCCATATACACCCCTGTGCAACGGTTCACAGACTCTGGGGGTATGAGAGCGGACCGGGGGCAGATGGTGCAGGGGCCCTTATACTACCCCTGTGCCCCGGTCACAGACTCTGCGGGGTATTGAGGAGGGGCCGGGGCAGATGGCTGCAGGGATGCCATCTACACCCCTGTGGCCCGGTCAAGATGGCGGGGTATGAGGACGCCGGCCGGGGCAGATGGTGCAGGAGCCATATACAACCCTGTGTGCCAACGGTCACAGACTCTGCGAGGGTAGTGGAGCGGCGGGGCAGATGGTGTCAGGGCCATTTTACACCCCTGGTGTGCACGGTCACAAGACTCTGAAGGGTTTGGGAGCGGCCGGGGCAGATTGGTGCAGGGGCCATATACACCCCTGTGTTGCCCCGGTCAACAGACTCTGCGGGGTGATGAGGAGGGGAGGGGCTGATGGTGCAGGAGCCATATACACCTGTGTGCCCGGTCTCAGGGACTCTTGCCGGGGGTATGAGGGAGCGGCGGGGGCAGGATGGGTGCAGGAGACCATATAACCCCTGTGCACGTGTCACAGACTCTGCGGGGTATGAGGAGCGGCCGGGCAGGATGGTGCAGGGGCATATACACCCTGTGCACCGGTCACAGACTCTGCGGGTATTGGGAGGGGCCGGGGCAGATGGTGCAGGGGGTGGGGGGTCATTTAACACCACCTGTGTGCCCCGGTCACAGACTCTGCGGGGTTATTGAGGAGGGGTCTGGGGCAGATGGTGGCAGGGCCCATATACACCCCTGTGTGACCGGTCAGGACTCTGCGGGGCTATGAGGAGCGGCCGGGGCAGATGGTGCAGGGCCATATACACCCCTGTGTGCCTCCGGTCACAGACTCTGCGGGGTTTGAGGAGGGCCGGGGCAGAATGGTGCAGGAGGCCATTATACACCCTGTGCTCACCAGGTCACAGACTCTACGGGGTATGAGGAGCGGCCGGGGCAGATGGTGCAGGAGCCATATAAACCCCAGTGCACGGTCACAGACTCTGTGGGGTATGAGGACGGCTGGGGCAGATGGTGCAGGAGCCTTATACAACCATTGTGCACCGGTCACAGACCCTGCGGGGTATGAGGAGGGGCGGGCAGATGGGGAGGAGCCATATACAACCTGTGTGCCCCGGTCACAGACAGACTCTGCGGGGGTATGTGGAGCGGCCGGGGCAGATGGTGCAGGAGCGCATATACATCCTGTGCACGGTCACAGACTCTGCGGGGTTATGAGGAGCGGCCGGGCAGATGGTTGCAGGAGCCATATTAACCCCTGTGTGCCCGGTCGCAGACTCTGGGGGGTATGAGGATCGGTGCGGGGCTGATGGTGCGGGGCCATCATACACCCTGTGTGCCCGGTTCACAGACTCTGCGGGGTATGAGGAAGCGGCCGGGGCAGATGGTGCAGGGGCCATATAACCCCTGTGAACCGGTCACAGGACTTGCGGGGGTGATGAGGAGCGGCCGGGCAGATGGTGCAGGAGCCATTATACCCCCTGTGTGCCCCGGTCACAGACTTGCGGGCGTGTGGAGCGGCGGGCCCGGGGCAGATGGTGCAGGAGCCTTATACACCCATGTGTGCCCCGGTCACAGACTCTGCGGGGTAGATGATGGAGCGGCAGGCGGGGGCAGTTGTGCAGGAGACATATACACCCTAGTGTGCCCCGGTCACAGACTCTGCGGGGTATGAGGAGCGGCCGGGTGATGGTGCAGGAAGCCTTATTACCCTGTGTTGCCGGTCACAGACTTGCGGGGTATGAGGAGCATGCCAGGGCAGATGGTGCAGGAGCCATATACACCCCTGTGCACGGTCACGACTCTTCTCGGGGTATGAGGATGGGCCGGGGCAGATGAGTTGAAGGGAGAGCCAGAAACAACCCTGTGCACCGGTCACAGACTCTGGTGGGTAGAGGTCTGTGCGGCCGGGGCAGTATGGTGCAGGAGCCATATACACCCCTGTGTGCCGCCGGTCACAGACTCTGACGGGGTATGAGGAGGGGCCGGGGCTGATGGTTTTTGTTATTGGCCAGAGACAGCCATATACACCCTGTGCACCGGTCACCAGACTCTGGGGGTATTGAGGAGGGGCCGGGGCAGATGGTTGCAGGAGCATATGCACCCCTGTGTGCCCCGGTCACAGACCTGCGGGGTATGAGGAGCGGCCTGGGGCAGATGGTGAAGGAGCACCTTTTTACACCCCTGTGTGCCACGGTACAGACTCTGCGGGGGTATTTGATGAGGGAGGGCCGGGGCAGATGGGTGCAGGGAGCCATAACAACCCTGTGTGCCCCGGTCACAGACTCTGCCGGGGTTGAGGAGGGGCCGGGGCAGATGGTGCAGGGGGCCATAACACCCCTGTGGGTGCACCGGTCACAGGACCTTTTACGGGGGTATGAGGAGCGGCCGGGGCAGTGGTGCAGGGGCCATATACACCCTGTGTGCCCCGCTCACAGACTCTGCGAGAAGGGTAATGAGGAGCGGCGGGGGCAAGATTGTGCAGGGGCCATATTACACCCTGTGTGCCCCGGTCACAGGACTCTGCGGGGTATGAGGAGGGCCGGGGCAGATGGGTGTAGGAGCCATATGACACCCTGTGTGCCCGGTCACAGGACATCTGCGAGGTAATGAGGAGGGGCCGGGGAAGGATGGTGACAGGAGCCATATACACCCCTGGTGCACCGGGTCACAACTCTGCGGGGTGTGAGGAGGCGGCCGGGCCCGGGGCAGATGTAGACAGGACCTTATTACACACTGTGTGCTCGGTACAGACTCTGCGGGGGATGAGCGAGCGGCCGGGCCCGGGGCTTGTTGGTGCAGGAGCATATACACCCTGTGTGCCCGGTCCACAGACTCTGCGGGGGTTAGAGGATCGGCCGGGCAGATGGTTGAAGGAGCCATCATACACCCTGTGTGCCCGGTCTCAGACTCTGCGGGGTTTGTGGAGGGGCCGGGGCAGATGGTGCAGGAGCCATTTACACCCCTGTTGACCCACGGTCACAGACTCTGAGGGGTATGTGGAGCGGGCCGGGGCAGTGGTGCAGGAGCATATACACCCTGTTGTGCCACGGTCCAGACTCTGCGGTGGGTTTGAGGAGCGGCCGGGCTGATGGTGCAGGTGCCATATACACCCCTGTGTGCCACGCGTCACAGACTCTGCGGGGTTGAGGAGCGGCGGGGGCAGATTTGGTGCAGGAGCATATACACCCCGTTGCACCGGGTCACAGACTCTGGGGGTGTGAGGAGCGGGCCGGGGCGATGGTGCTAGGAAGACATATAACACCCCTGTGTGGCACGGTCACAGACTCTGCGGGGTGTATGAGGAGCGGACAGGGCAGATGGTGCAGGGGCCATATACAACCCCTGTGTGCACCGGTCACAGACTATGAGGGGTTTATGGAGGAGGGGCCGGGGCAGATGGTGCAGGGAGCCATATACTCCCCTGTGTCGCCCCAGGTCACAGATTGCGGGGTATGAGGTGGGGGCACGGGGGAGATGGTGCAGGGGCCATTTACACCCATGTGTGCCACCGGTCACAGACTCTGCGGGGTATGAGGGAGCGGCCTGGGGCAGATGGTGCAGGAGCCATATAACAACCATGTGCGCCCCGGTCACACGACTCTGCGGGGTATCGAGGAGTCGGCCGGGGCGAGGATGGTGCAGGGTATGACATATACAACCCTGTGCACCGGTCACAGGACTCTGCGGGTATGAGGAGGGCCCGGGGCAGATGGTGCAGGAAGCCATATACACCCCTGTGCACCAGGTCACAGACTCTGCGGGGTTGTGGAGGGCCGGGGCAGATGGTGCAGGAGAGCCATATACACCCCTGTGCATCCGGTCACAGACTCTGCGGGGTATGAGGAGAGGCGGGTGGCAGATGGTGCAGGAGCCATATACAACACCCCTGTGTCGCCCCGGTCAATACTCTGCGGGGTTATGAGGAGGGGCCCGGGGGCAGATGGTTGCATGGAGCCATAATACACCCACTGATGCACACGGTCACAGACTCTGCGGGGTATGGGAGGGGCCGGGGCAGATGGTGCAGGGAGCCCATTTTCATCCCTGTGCTACGGTCCAGACTCTGCAGGGTATGAGGAGCGGCGTGGGGGCAGATGGTTGCAGGAGACATATACACCCCTGTGACCGGTCACTGACTCTGCGGGTATGAGGAGGGCCCGGGGCAGATGTTGCAGGGAGACATATAAACCCCTGTGCCGGTCACTGACTCTTGCGGGGTATGAGGTGGGGGCGGGGCAGATGGTGAAGGAGCCATATACCACCTCTTGTGCACCGGTCCACAGACTTGCGTGTATGAGGAGGGGCCGGCGGGGCCAGATGGTGCAGGGGCGCATATACACCCCTGGTGTGCACCGGTTCCACCAAGAACTGCTGCGGGTATGAGGAGCGGCCGGGGAAGATGGTGCAGGAGCCATATACACCCCTGTGTGCCCCGGTCACCAGGACTCTGCGGGGTTTATGAGGTGCGGCTGGGTTGGGCAAGGATGGTGCAGGTGCCTTAACACCCTGTGTGCCCCGGTCACCGGGACTCTGCGGGGTATGTGAGGCGGCCGGGGCAGATGGTGCAGGTTTTTTTGGGCAGGAGCCATATTACTCCCCTGTGTGCCCGGTCACAGAATCTGAGGGGTATTGAGGAGGGGCGGTGGCAGATGGATGCAGGAGCCATATACACCCCTGTGTGCCCCCGGGTTCAACAGACTCTGCGGGGTAGGTATGAGGATTGAGGCCGGGGCAGATGGTGCAGGAGCATATTCACCCCTGTGTGCCGGGTCACAGACTCTGCTGGGTATGAGGGAGGGGCCGGGGCAGTTGGTGCGGTTAGCCATATTACACCACCTGTGTGCCCGGTCACAGGGACTCTGCGGGGTTGAGGACGCGGCCGGGCAGAGATGGTGCAGGGGCCATATACCACCCTGTGTGCCCCCGGTCACAGACTCTGCGGGGTATATGAGGAGCGGCCCGGGGCAGATGGTTGAAGGAGCATATACACCCACTCGTGTGCCGAGTTCACAGACTCTGCGGTGGTAATGAGGATAGCGGCCGGGGCAGATGGTGCTGGGGCCATATACACCCCTGTGCACGGTCACAGACTCTGCGGGGTATGAGGAGCGGCCGGGGCAGATGGTGCAGGAGCCATATACACCCCTGTGTGCCCCGGTCACAGACTCTGCGGGGTATGAGGAGGGGCCGGGGCAGATGGTGCAGGAGCCATATACACCCCTGTGTGCCCCGGTCACAGACTCTGCGGGGTATGAGGAGGGGCCGGGGCAGATGGTGCAGGAGCCATATACACCCCTGTGCACCGGTCACAGACTCTGCGGGGTATGAGGAGCGGCCGGGGCAGATGGTGCAGGAGCCATATACAACCCGGTGAGCACAGCACACAGACTCAGCGGGGGGTGAGGGGCGGCCGGGGCAGATGGTGCAGGAGCCATATACACCCCTGTGCACCGGTCACAGACTCTGCGGGGTATGAGGAGCGGCCGGGCCCGGGGCAGATGGTGCAGGAGCCATATACACCCCTGTGTGCACCGGTCACAGACTCTGCGGGGTATGAGGAGGGGCCGGGGCAGATGGTGCAGGAGCCATATACACCCCTGTGTGCACCGGTCACAGACTCTGCGGGGTATGAGGAGCGGCCGGGGCAGATGGTGCAGGGGCCATATACACCCCTGTGTGCCCCGGTCACAGACTCTGCGGGGTATGAGGAGGGGCCGGGGCAGATGGTGCAGGAGCCATATACACCCCTGTGTGCCCCGGTCACAGACTCTGCGGGGTATGAGGAGCGGCCGGGGCAGATGGTGCAGGAGCCATATACACCCCTGTGTGCCCCGGTCACAGACTCTGCGGGGTATGAGGAGCGGCCGGGGCAGATGGTGCAGGAGCCATATACACCCCTGTGTGCACCGGTCACAGACTCTGCAGGGTATGAGGAGGGCCCGGGGCAGATGGTGCAGGAGCCATATCACCCTGTGTGCCACCGGTCACAGACTTGCGGGTATGAGGACTGCGGCCGGGGCAGATGGTGCAGGAGCCATATACACCCCTGTGTGCCCCGGTCACAGACTCTGCGGGGTATGAGGAGGGGCCGGGGCAGATGGTGCAGGAGCCATATACACCCCTGTGTGCCCCGGTCACAGACTCTGCGGGGTATGAGGAGGGGCCGGGGCAGATGGTGCAGGAGCCATATACACCCCTGTGCCCCGGTCACAGACTCTGCGGGGTATGAGGAGCGGCCGGGGCAGATGGTGCAGGAGCCATATACACCCATGAGTGCAGCGGTCACTGACTCTGCGGGGTTTGAGGAGGGGCCGGGGCAGATGGTGCAGGAGCCATATACACCCCTGTGCCCCGGTCACAGACTCTGCGGGGTATGAGGAGCGGCCGGGGCAGATGGTGCAGGGGCCATATACACCCCTGTGTGCCCCGGTCACAGACTCTGCGGGGTATGAGGAGCGGCCGGGGCAGATGGTGCAGGAGCCATATACACCCCTGTGTGCCCCGGTCACAGACTCTGCGAGGTATGAGGAGGGCCGGGGCAGATGGCGCTGGAGCCATATACCCCCGTGTGCCCCGGTCACAGACTCTGCGGGGTATGAGGAGCGGCCGGGGCAGATGGTGCAGGAGCCATATACACCCCTGTGCACCGGTCACAGACTCTGCGGGGTATGAGGAGGGGCCGGGGCAGATGGTGCAGGGGCCATATACACCCCTGTGTGCCCCGGTCACAGACTCTGCGGGGTATGAGGAGCGGCCGGGGCAGATGGTGCAGGGGCCATATACACCCCTGTGTGCCCCGGTCACAGACTCTGCGGGGTATGAGGAGCGGCCGGGGCAGATGGTGCAGGGGCCATATACACCCCTGTGCACCGGTCACAGACTCTGCGGGGTATGAGGAGCGGCCGGGGCAGATGGTGCAGGAGCCATATACACCCCTGTGTGCCCCGGTCACAGACTCTGCGGGGTATGAGGAGGGCCGGGGCAGATGGTGCAGGATTGGTGCTGTGCCCGCTTCTCTCCGTTGGCACATGGGGCAGGAGCTCACCTTGGTGTGGAAGTACAGGAAGACGTTGCGCAGAATATCGGACTCAATTCGAGGGAGCACCAGTTCTATGGGGGCCCCGACCGTCACGTAGCCGTAGCACAGGATGAGGGCGCTCTTGATCTTCTCCAGGTCACCGTCTGCTCGATCCTGAAAACAGAGAAGGACTCCGGTCAGAGGGGGCAAAAACACACCCGGCCAGCGCCGTATGTACGAACCGGGGGCAGGTAGTGAGAGGTCAGAGGGCGGAGTCACAGAAACAGTGACCAGAGGGCGGAATCACAGAACCGGGGCAGGTAGTGAGAGGTCAGAGGGCGGAGGCACAGAAACAGTGACCAGCGGGCGGAGTCACAGAACCGGGGCAGGTAGTGAGAGGTCAGAGGGCGGAGTCACAGAAACAGTGACCAGAGGGCGGAGTCACAGAACCGGGGCAGGTAGTGAGAGGTCAGAGGGCGGAGTCACAGAAACAGTGACCAGAGGGCGGAGTCACAGAACCGGGGCAGGTAGTGAGAGGTCAGAGGGCAGAGTCACAGAAACAGGGACCAGAGGGCAGAGTCCCAGAACCGGGGCAGGTAGTGAGAGGTCAGAGGGCGGTGTCACAGAACCGGGATAGATAGAGAGGGGCCAGAGGGTGGAGTCACAGAACTGGAATAGATAGAGAGGGGCCAGAGGGTGGAGTCACAGAACCGGGATAGATAGAGAGGGGCCAGAGGGTGGAGTCACAGAACCGGGATAGATAGAGAGGGGCCAGAGGGCGGTGTCACAGAACCGGGGCAGGTAGTGAGAGGTCAGAGGGCGGTGTCACAGAACCGGGGCAGGTAGTGAGAGGTCAGAGGGCGGTGTCACAGAACCGGGGCAGGTAGTGAGAGGTCAGAGGGTGGAGTCACAGAACCGGGGCAGGTAGTGAGAGGTCAGAGGGCGGTGTCACAGAACCGGGGCAGGTAGTGAGGGGTCAGAGGGCGGAGTCCCAGAACCGGGGCAGGCAGTGAGGGTCGGGGCGGGAGGGGTATTAATGTGTCAGGAACCCGGTCCTTGTCTGCCAGGAGGGGGGAATAAGGGGCGAGGGTCTGCGCTGGAGGGGGACATAGGGTTTGGGTCTGTGCTGGGGGATGTGGTGGGTACCTGGCCCTGGTCTTGGGCTGGCAGGGGATGTGGGGGCACCCGGCCCTGGTCTCTGGGGGGAGGGATGTGAGGGGCACCCGGCCCTGGTCTCTGGGCGGAGGGGATGTGAGGGGCACCCGGCCTGGTCTCTGGGCGGAGGGGATGTGAGGGGCACCGGCCCTGGTCTCTGGGCGGAGGGATGTGAGGGGCACCGGCCTGGTCTCTGGGCGGAGGGGATGTGAGGGGCACCCGGCCCTGGTCTCTGGGGGGTGGGGATGTGAGGGGCACCCGGCCCTGGTCTCTGGGGGGAGGGGATGTGAGGGGCACCTGGCCCTGGTCTCTGGGCGGAGGGGATGTGAGGGGCACCCGGCCCTGGTCTCTGGGCGGAGGGGATGTGAGGGGCACCCGGCCCGGGCCCCTGGGGGGCGGGGATGGGCGGGGCCCCCGGCCCTGGTCTCTGGGGGGAGGGGATGTGAGGGGCACCCGGCCCTGGTCTCTGGGCGGAGGGGATGTGAGGGGCACCCGGCCCTGGTCTCTGGGCGGAGGGGATGTGAGGGGCACCCGGCCCTGGTCTCTGGGGGGAGGGGATGGAGGGGCACCCGGCCCTGGTCTCTGGGGGGAGGGGATGTGAGGGGCACCCGGCCCTGGTCTCTGGGGGGAGGGATGTGGGGGCACCGGCCCTGGTCTCTGGGCGGAGGGGATGTGAGGGGCACCGGCCTGGTCTCTGGGGGGAGGGGATGTGAGGTGCACCTGGCCTGGTTTCTGGGCGGAGGGGATGTGAGGGGCACCCGGACCTGGTCTCTGGGGCGGAGGGGATGTGAGGGGCACCCGGCCCGGGCCCCTGGGGGGAGGGGATGTGAGGGGCCCCCGGCCCTGGTCTCTGGGGGGAGGGGATATGAGGGGCACCTGGCCCTGGTCTCTGGGCGGAGGGGATGTGAGGGGCACCTGGCCCTGGTCTCTGGGCGGAGGGGATGTGAGGGGCACCCGGCCCTGGTCTCTGGGGGGAGGGGATGTGAGGGGCACCGGCCTGGTCTCTGGGCGGAGGGGATGTGAGGGGCACCGGCCCTGGTCTCTGGGCGGAGGGGATGTGAGGGGCACCTGGCCCTGGTCTTGGGGGGGAGGGGATGTGAGGGGCACCCGGCCCTGGTCTCTGGGCGGAGGGGATGTGACGGGCACCCAGCCCTGGTCTTTGGGGGGGGGGGATGTAGCGGGCACCTTGCGGATCTGCAGGGTCTTCTGTGTGGGGCAGAAGCTTCTGCTGAACGTGGAGTAACCTCAGCCTCCTGTAAACATGTGCTGCAGAGATGATCCTACGCCCCCGGCCTCCGGCGCGGACCCCTCCTCATACACAGGTCAATTCCTCAGAGAGGAAGCGGCGGCCATGTTATCCAGCATCACAATAACACCGGGGTCTGCTTTGTCCATTAGAGCGAGGTCTGAAGATCGAATTAACATTCCCCACATTGAGCGTCACCCGTGCGGTGGGAGGGAGCCGCAGTGCCAGCGAGTACACGGGCGCCACCAACCGGACCGCCAGCGGAAGGATAGAGCTACGAGTCTGAGCGGGCACTCGCCAAACCCCACCCCTGCAACAGCGGGGGCGCCGCCACAGATGGGTGGCAACAGCGGGGGCGCCGCCACAGATGGGTGGCAACAGCGGGGGCGCTGCCACAGAGGAGGGAGGGGGAGAGGCGGCAACAGCGGCCGGCACCACAGAGGAGGGAGGGGGAGGCGCGGCAACAGCGGGGGGCGCTGCCACAGATGGGTGGCAACAGCGGCCGGCACCACAGAGGAGGGAGGGGGAGCGGCGGCAACCGCGGCCGGCCCCACAGAGGAGGAGGGAGGGGAGAGGCGGCAACAGCGGCCGGCACCACAGAGGAGGGAGGGGGAGAGGCAGCAGGAGCGGCCGGCACCACAGAGGAGGGAGGGGGAGAGGCAGCAGGAGCGGCCGGCACCACAGAGGAGGGAGGGGGAGAGGCAGCAGGAGCGGCCGGCACCACAGAGGAGGGAGGGGGAGAGGCAGCAGGAGCGGCCGGCACCACAGAGGAGGGAGGGGGAGAGGCAGCAGGAGCGGCCGGCACCACAGAGGAGGGAGAGGCAGCAGGAGCGGCCGGCACCACAGAGGAGGGAGGGGGCGAGGCAGCAGGAGCGGCCGGCACCACAGAGGAGTGGAGGGGAGAGGCAGCAGGAGCGGCCGGCCCCACAGAGGAGGGAGGGGGTGAGGCAGGGGAGCGGCCGGCACAAGAGGAGGGAGGGGGAGAGGCAGCAGGAGCGGCCGGCACCACAATCCATCTTTGCTGCAGAACCAGGAAGACAGAGACCAGAGCAGTGATGGTAGCAGGGAGTAACCTGTGATGTCACTGCCAGGGGACCAATCAGCAGCTTGATATCATCCGAGTGGATGCTGCACACACAGGCCAGGGGCAGATCTCTTACCCATAATGCCTCAGGGGACGGCGGCGGCGAATGGGGGGGGGGGGGGTGGGGGGGGGGGCGTTTACAGGGGGTCGGCGGTGGCGGTGCATAGAGGGACGGCGGCGACGCACAGGGGGCGGCCCCAACCCCCTTGAAAGTTTGGGTTCCCCTGCCCAGACGCGACGGGGAACCCCCGGGAAACTTCCGGGGGGCCAGTGGACCCGGGTTCCCCAAAGCAAAAAGGGACCCTGAAAACCCCGCGCCGAAGGACCCTCCCAAAACCCCCGGCAAGGGACCGTCCCGAAACCCCCCCGCACGGGACCCCTCCCGAAAACCCCGCGCAAGGGGACCCTCCCGAAAACCCCCGCGCACAGGACCGTCCCCGAAAACCCCCGCGCACAGGGACCGTCCCCGAAAACCCCCGCGCACAGGGACCGTCCCCGAAAACCCCCGCGCACAGGGACCGTCCCCCAAAAAACCCCCGCACAGGGGGCCGTTCCCCGGGAAAAACCCCGGCACAGGGACCGTCCGGGGAAAACCCCCGCGAAAAGGGGGACGTCCCCCAAAACCCCCGGCACAGGGACCGTCCCGAAAACCCCCGCCCCCACAGGGACCGTCCAGAAAAACCCCCGGCAAGGGCCGTCCCCCAAAAAACCCCCGCGACAGGGCCGTCCCGAAAAACCCCCCCGCAAGGGGACCGTCCCCGAAAAAACCCCCCCCCCCGCACAGGAGTCCCCCAAAACCCCGCGCACAGGGGCCCTCCCGAAAAACCCCCCGCGCACAGGGACCCCTCCCCCAAAAACCCCGCACAGGGACCGTCCCGAAAACCCCCGCGCCCAGGGTCCGTGCCCGTAAACCCCCGCGCACAGGGACCGTCCCGAAAACCCCGCGCACAGGGACCGTCCCGAAAACCCCGCGCACAGGGACCGTCCCGAAAACCCCGCGCACAGGGACCCTCCCCAAACCCCCGCCAAGGGCCGTCCCCGAAAAACCCCCGCGCACAGGGACCGGGGCCGAAAAAACCCCCCCGCACAGGGACCGTCCCCGGGAAACCCCCGCGCACAGGGGGACCCTCCCGAAAACCCCCGCGCACAGGGACCGTCCCGAAAACCCCCGCGCACAGGGACCGTCCCGAAAACCCCCGCGCACAGGGACCGTCCCGAAAACCCCCGCGCACAGGGACCGTCCCGAACACCCCACCGGGACGGGGGGCCGTCCCCCAAAAAAAACCCCCGGCACAGGGACCGTCCGAAAAAACCCCCCCGGGAAAGGACCCTCCCGAAACCCCCGGCACGGACCGTCCCGAAAAAACCCGCGACAGGGACCGTCCCCGGGAAAAAACCCCGGCAAAGGGGGGGCCGTCCTGAAACCCCGGCACGGACCGTCCCGAACCCCCCCGACAGGGACCGTCCCGAAACCCCCCCCACGGGCCGTCCCGAAACCCCCGCAAAAGGGACCGTCCGAAAAAACCCGCGCAAGGGGGCCGTCCCGAAAAAACCCCGCACAGGGACCGTCCAACCCAAAAGCAGCTCACCCGTGGAGAGCGCCCCCCATACAGAGGGCAGGGGTGTGACGATCTGCACTACACGCCCGCATTTCTCTGTGCCCCCTAAGCGCTCCCTCAGCTGTTGTGAGGGTAGCCTGACATGCTGAGAGTAGTAGTACCACACAGGAGGGTTCTTTCCTTATGGTTACCAGGAATAGCAGAGTCTAGCAGTCTGTGAGGTTTGTGTCCTGCCTCCCTCCAACGAGCCCGCTCACCCAAAAGATGGGAAATAACATGGCCGACAGGAAGTGTCATGAGCCAGAGGCGGCTGCGGCACAACCTGCTGCTCGGAGCCGAGGTTTCTTATTTATTTCCAGCTATTCAATCTCTGGTTCATGGAAAGCTGGAGACCACGAATGCAGAAGCTGCTCCCAGCTCTCCCAGTGTCCCCCACCCAGCTCTCCCAGTATCCCCCACCCAGCTCTCCCAGTGTCCCCCACCCAGCTCCCAGTATCCCCCACCCAGCTCTCCCAGTGTCCCCCACCCAGCTTCCCAGTATCCCCCACCCAGCTCTCCCAGTGTCCCCCACCCAGCTCTCCCAGTGTCCCCCACCCAGCTCTCCCAGTATCCCCCACCCAGCTCTCCCAGTGTCCCCCACCCAGCTCTCCCAGTATCCCCCACCCAGCTCTCCCAGTATCCCCCACCCAGCTCTCCCAGTGTCCCCCACCCAGCACCACCCTGCGATAGTGACCTCTCTCTCGGCTTCATCCTGATAGCGGGCGCTGGTCAGCAGCTCCTGCAGCTCCCTCCTCACCAGCTCTCGGTTGGCGCATGAGGCCAGGCTGCTCCCGATGCTCTTATATAGGAAGCTCTGGAGGGAAGGAGATTATAAATGGGTTATGCCACTTCCTAATGGACGACGACCATCATCATGACACCCACAACCTGCACCAACATCACCCCCCTCCATCACCACCACCTTCATGCACTCACCTTCTCCAAAGCAGGGGAGCTGTAACTGCTCAGCTGTCTCCTCATCTCCTGCGAGAGCTGACAGATCCAGGAATCATCGGCCACAGCTTGCAGCGAGCCCACCAGAAGCTGAACCAAAAAACAGAGACTGTACTGGACCCCTAAGACTAGAAGTCCCCCGACCCCTCAGCAGCATCATGCAGGTCTCCTGACCTGTCCCCTATGGCTAGACAGCCTGCAGCGAGCCCACCCGGAACTGAACCAAAAAAACAGGGCCCCAGAGACCAATGGACTCTGATCCCCAAAACGAAGCATCATGGAGACCTCCTGTACTTTCCGCATGAGCCCACCAGAAGCTGAACCAAAGTATAGATAATGTACAGGAACCCCGAATCCAGGAGACCCTCACCCACCATCATGCTGGCAGCCTGACCTCACAGCCTGCAGCGAGCCCACCGACCCCTGTCTGCTACCGATCCCGCAGTGGCCCCCCACCTTCAGTAAGCGCTCCTCCCACGCCGTCTGCTGCTCAACTTTATCAGTCGTTTCTAGAAAGAAGACAAAATGTTAGAAGTCGGAAGCTCAAGAAAAAGACTCCAGAACGGGAAAAGGTTAAAGGACTCCGGCAACTCCCACAGAACCAAAACAAAAAAGGAAACTTCCTGACCTGTGATGAGGAGACTGCGGGGAAGCGATCTCTACAGAACAGGAGGTGTCAGTCTATAGTGAATGGTGGATCCTGTGTTATCTATATATAGGTGTTACCTGTCAGTGTAATCCTGCCTGTGATGAGGAGACTGCGGGAAGCGATCTCTACAGAACAGGAGGTGTCAGTCTATAGTGAATGGTGGATCCTGTGTTATCTATATATAGGTGTCACCTGTCAGTGTAATCCTGCCTGTGATGAGGAGACTGCGGGGAAGTGATCTCTACAGAACAGGAGGTGTCAGTCTATAGTGAATGGTGGATCCTGTGTTATCTATATATAGGTGTTACCTGTCAGTGTAATCCTGCCTGTGATGAGACTGCGGGGAAGTGATCTCTACAGAACAGAAGGGGTCAGTCTATAGTGAATGGTGGGTCCTGTGTTCTCTATATATAGGTGTTACCTGTCTGATAAGGAGACTGCAGGGAAGTGATCTCTACAGAGCAGGAGGGGTCAGTCTATAGTGACTGGTGGATCATGTGTTATCTATATAAAAATGTTACCTGTCAGTGTAATCCTGCCTGTGATGAGGAGACTGCAGGGAAGCGATCTCTACAGAACAGAAGGTGTCAGTCTATAGTGACTAGTGGATCCTGTGTTATCTGTATATAGGTGTTACCTGTCTGATAAGGAGACTGCAGGGAAGCGATCTCTACAGAACAGAAGGGGTCAGTCTATAGTGACTGATGGATCCTGTGTTATCTATATATAGGTGTTACCTGTCAGTGTAATCCTGCCTGTGACGAGGAGACTGCAGGGAAGCGATCTCTACAGAACAGACGGGGTCAGTCTATAGTGACGTTTGGATCCGGTGTTATCTGTATATAGGTGTTACCTGTCAGTGTAATCCTGCCTGTGATGAAGAGACTGCAGGGAAGCGATCTCTACAGAACAGAAGGTGTCAGTCTATAGTGACTAGTGGATCCTGTGTTATCTATATATAGGTGTTACCTGTCAGTGTAATCCTGCCTGTGAAGAGGAGACTGCAGGGAAGCGATCTCTACAGAACAGAAGGTGTCAGTCTATAGTGACTAGTGGATCCTGTGTTATCTATATATAGGTGTTACCTGTCAGTGTAATCCTGCCTGTGATGAGGAGACTGCGGGGAAGCGATCTCTACAGAACAGTAGGTGTCAGTCTATAGTGAATGGTGGATCCTGTGTTATCTATATATAGGTGTTACCTGTCAGTGTAATTCTGCCTCTGATGAGGAGACTGCGGGGAAGCGATCTCTACAGAACAGAAGGGGTCAGTCTATAGTGACTGCTGGATCGTGTCTTATCTATATATAGGTGTTACCTGTCAGTGTAATCCTGCCTGTGATGAGGAGACTGCAGGGAAGCGATCTCTACAGAACAGAAGGTGTCAGTCTATAGTGACTAGTGGATCCTGTGTTATCTGTATATAGGTGTTACCTGTCAGTGTAATCCTGCCTGTGATGAGGAGACTGCAGGGAAGCGATCTCTACAGAACAGAAGGGGTCAGTCTATAGTGACTGATGGATCCTGTGTTATCTATATATAGGTGTTACCTGTCAGTGTAATCCTGCCTGTGATGAGGAGACTGCAGGGAAGCGATCTCTACAGAACAGAAGGTGTCAGTCTATAGTGACTAGTGGATCCTGTGTTATCTGTATATAGGTGTTACCGGTCAGTGTAATCCTGCCTGTGATGAAGAGACTGCAGGGAAGCGATCTCTACAGAACAGAAGGTGTCAGTCTATAGTGACTAGTGGATCCTGTGTTATCTGTATATAGGTGTTACCTGTCAGTGTAATCCTGCCTGTGATGAAGAGACTGCAGGGAAGTGATCTCTACAGAACAAGAGGGGTCAGTCTATAGTGACTAGTGGATCCTGTGTTATCTATATATAGGTGTTATCTGTCAGTGTAATCCTGAGACTACTTCGGAGAAGTTATCTCTACAGAACAGGAGGTGTCAGTCTATAGTGAATGGTGGATCCTGTGTTATCTATATATAGGTGTTACCTGTCAGTGTAATCCTGCCTGTGATTAGAAGACTGCAGGGAAGTGATCTCTACAGAACAGGAGGGGTCAGTCTATAGTGAATGTTGGCTCCTGTGATGATGAGGAGACTGCAGGGAAGTGATCTCTACAGAACAGGAGGTGTCAGTCTATAGTGACTAGTGGATCCTGTGTTATCTGTATATAGGTGTTACCTGTCAGTGTAATCCTGCCTGTGATGAGGAGACTGCAGGGAAGTGATCTCTACAGAACAAGAGGGGTCAGTCTATAGTGACTGATGGATCCTGTGTTATCTATATATAGGTGTTATCTGTCAGTGTAATTCTGAGAAGTCTTCGGTTAAGTTAACTATACAGAACAGGTGGTGTCAGTCTATAGTGAATGGTGGATCCTGTGTTATCTATATATAGGTGTTACCTGTCAGTGTAATCTTGCCTGTGATTAGAAGACTGCAGGGAAGTGATCTCTACAGAACAGGAGGGGTCAGTCTATAGTGAATGTTGGCTCCTTTGATCTATATATAGGTGTTACCTGTCAGTGTAATCCTGCCTGTGATGATGAGGAAAAAAAACCTTGTTTGGCAATGCACAACCAAAAACATTTTTTTTAAATTATTAAACGTTTTTGGATGTGCATAGCCAAACAAGGTTTTTTCAGACTGTATGAGGAGTGGCTGCCTCATTGGCTTTTTGCACTCCGCCCATCTCCATTAGGTTTTAAATCAGTGGAGGATAATTCATTTTGCTAGTCCTTTTCACTCCCTAAGGTGTTTGTAGTCTGAACAGGCTCCAAGAGAGGTAACGGTTTGTGTTAGGACTCGCCTAACTGTGCTGGGGTCCCCTTGACGCAAATGGGAGGCGAGCTTAAACACTTTTGATCAAAATTGTGAACCAAGAACCCCAAATTTTCATATATCCTTAGCAGTAATGCATTTTACAAAAATTCCTGTATGCCTTTGATGTTTTCTTAGTTGATAGTGTGCCACTGACCAGGGCCGGGACGACGGGTAGGCAAAGGTAGGCGATCGCCTACGGGAGCCTTCCCTTTTCCTGTCTCTAAGGGGCGCAGGCAGGGGCCCCGAACCTCCCGCGCTCCAGGCCGCTGCCATGGGCCTGGAGCGCTGGTGGTCTCTTTAGCTGGAGGCGTGGCCTGAAGAGGAGCGCGCGGCCGGGAAGCAGGTAAGCAGAGTATGAATTTTGTTATTTTTAACTGCCTGTGTGCTCCTATATCTATATACATGCCTCTGGCCCAATATATCTATATATACATGCCTCTGGCCCAATATATCTATATATGCCTGCCTCTGGTCCCCTATATCTATATATGCCTGCCTCTGGCCCCCTATATACCTGCCTCTGGCCCCCTATATCTATATATGCCTGCCCCTGGCCCCCTATATACCTGCCTCTGGCCCCCTATATCAATATATACCTGCCTCTGGCCCCCTGTATCTATATATGCCTGCCTCTGGCCCCCTGTATCTATATATGCCTGCCTCTGGCCCCCTGTATCTATATATGCCTGCCTCTGGCCCCCTGTATCTATATATGCCTGCCTCTGGCCCCCTATATCTATATATGCCTGCCTCTGGCCCCCTATATCTATATATGCCTGCCTCTGTGCCCCTATATACCTGCATTTGTGCCCCCTATAGCAATAAATGCCTGCCTCTGTGCCACTATATACCGCCTGGTGCCCTATTTTCTATATATGCCTGCCTGTTTTGCCCCTATGTACCCTGCCTGTGTGCCCCCTATATCTATATATGCCTGTCTGTGTGCCCCTATATACCTACCTGTGTGCCCCCTATATCTATATATGCCTGCCTCTGTGCTCCTATATCTATATACCTGCCTGTGTGCCCCTATATGCCTGCCTGTGTGCCCCTATATCTATATGCCTGCCTGTGTGCTCCTATATACATGCCTGTGTGCCCCTATATCTATATGCCTGCATGAGTGCCCCTATATCTATAAAACCTGCCTGAGTGACCCATACTTTTAAACCTCTGCCTAACTGATAGGGACCTATATATCTGCCTAATTGAGGGGACATACATACCTGTCTGAGGGGACTTATAGACCTATAATTAAGGAGTTACTGGAAACGTGAGGATTCTAAGATATTTGTGTCCAAATCTGCAGGGACGAGTATTGGCCGGGAGCAATCAGCATGAAGGTGTGAACCGGATGGAGAAGAAAAGGGGAAGTAAAACGACGCTGATCAGAAAAGACGTCTCCTGTGAGTCACTAAATGTAACGTTAGCGTAATCACTTATACTTCTGCAGAGCGTCTACATACAACTAGCTTCTACCACTATATGGTCACTGTGTGGCGGTGGTATATGTAATCAGAGCCTGTGTACAGCTGACAGTCACAGTGGGGGTCGCTTTTTGGTCAGAGTCTGGCGGGGTTTTATTTGATCCTTAAGTAGTAAAAAGTTTGGGTCTTTGTTTTCGTAGGAAGTTTTTTTTAGTAACAATGATGCGTCTAAGGGGGAGAGAGTAACTGGTGCAGGGGACAGACTGGCGCAGGGGCGAGAGGAATTAGGGGGGGGAGTGCAATTTTTTTGGGAGCGAGGGGGGGCGCCATTGGCTGTACGTGCCTAGGGCACCAAAATTCCTTGTCCCGGCCCTGCCGCTGACATTTGGAATAGATGTGATGATGAGGAGACTGCAGAAGTGCTGGAGAAAGTGGAGAGGAGCAGGGGATTGATGTTTACTCTGCAAACACCCACAGCAGAGTGAAGAAGGTGATTCATCCTGCTGAAGAAGTCCAGGATCAGAGAGACTCTGGCAGGAGCACTCTGGCAGGAGATAACAGGCAGTAAGGGTGCTTTCACACAGTGTGTTTTTGGTGCGTTTTTCAATGCATTTTTTGTGCAGGAAGGTACAGCAATTAATGCTGTACATTACTGCACACCAATCGCGACAAAAATTGCGGTAAAATCGCGGTAATTACCGTGATTTTTGTGCAGCAATGTACAGCATTAATTGCTGTACCTTCCTGCACAAAAAATGCATTGAAAAACACATCAAAAACGCACCAAAAACGCACCGTGTGAAAGCACCCTAAAGGAGGAGTGGAGAGCAACAGGGTCCACACTGAGGACCTGTCAGAAGAGATGGAGAGAGCACAGAGCAGGGAATGTGGACAGCTATGAGGGTGGGAGAGGAGCACAAAGCCAGGTGTCCCCTGTTCTCAATATAGCTACTGAGACTGCAAGGAAATCCTGTGTGAGCCAACCAGCAGCCTGTGTGAGCCAGCCATGCACCAACCAGCCTGCGCAGTGCCAGCCATGCACCAGCCACAGCCAGCCATGCACCAGCCAGCCCGCGCAGTGCCAGCCATGCACCAGCCAGCCCGCGCAGTGCCAGCCATGCACCAGCACCAGTACCAGCACCAACAAGCCCTGTTTTCAGCCATGTAAAGGTCCAGTGGAAGATGTTGATGGGAAATCCAGCAAAGGATCCAGTGGCAGCACCACCATAGGAGCAGCAAAGACCTGAGGCGCCAGCGGCAGCGGAGGTGACCGCAAGGATTGGAGCGGGGTGTGCGGAGACTTGCACCCTGGTTCCAGGGGGGTTTCTGCAGCCAACAAGCCAAGTGGTAAAGCGTCCAGGTATGGAAACAAGGGATCGAGCAGTGCTGAGCTCTCCCTGCCTGCAGCTGTGGCTAAGCAGCATAAAACCAAGTAAAGCGGAGCCGTCAGCAGAACAACCGACGGTAAGATCCAGCCAAAGGATATTAAATAAAGTTAAAGGGGGTTCTCAGGGACCAAGCACAAAGTCACTAAAGAGCGGTAACCCTGAAACCCCTGAGGTGGAAGAGCGTGCGACCTAATTACAAACTGGGGGGTAATGAAGGCAAATGATTCCCCTGCAGTTGCCAGGTCTAGAATTGCTTTTTTCCTAAAGTAATATGAGCAGTGTAATAATGACATCTTGTTATTTCAAAGAAAAATGGACGATGTAAAATTTAGGATAAAAAATGCAACATCTAGAAAGAAAAAAGACCTCACAAAAGAACTGAGGAAAATACGGGACAATATCCGGAAACTGAAAATGAGAAGAACCCTGATCTATGACAATAGCGATTCAAAGAAAAACTATCAAACGAGGAGAGATTTAAGGAGATGAGGGGGAGAAAACAGGAGGAATCGGAGGATGAAGAAGATGAGGAGGAAATAGAAATGGAGACAGAGGGGGATGGGGACATAGCAGGCCCGGGGCCCTCTGTTGCCCCCTCACAACCGTCCCAAGTGGACGGTAGCGGGACCCCTCCCACAACAGGAGGTGGCACTCATGGAGGAGGGAATGAGCGAATCTGGTGACCCAGGAGGTTACTTATGGAGTAAATCGTCTGACTGAAGTCTTCCGTTAATCTTCAGAGGTTTTCCTTTGCGGACGACCTTCCTGAAAAAGGGAGGGGGAAGAAGAAGCAGAAGAAGGTTGGCGGTGAGATTTCTATGATGGTGTTTGTATCCTTTCCTGGGAAAACCAGTAATGCAGAAGGGGTGCCAGAGGAGGAACTCGAAGAAGGGGTCAGTTGGGGGTCCCAGTGTAGTAGCCCCATAAATGTAACTGGCCCCATAAATGCAACTGATCCCGATAGCCATAAGCCTTCCCCTCTGGTGGTAGCCGGGGAACAAGAAAAAAGTGTAAAAGGAAAAAATGCGGATACAAATGAATGCCATGGGAAAATGTCAGTAAGAAATTTGGAAAAAGTATGGAAGGGAAAGGCAGTAAAGATGTTGGAGAAAATGTCATGAGGAATAAAAATGAAAAAGTCAGTGCAAATGATGAAGTGATTAGGGGGACAAATGTCGGAATGAAGGGTGGGGTGAATAAAGGACGGTTTGGGGGGACAAATGTTGGAGTAAGTGGTGAGAAAAAGGATGGAGGGTTTGGAGGGACAAATGTCAGAATAAATAAGGGAATGAATGGGGGAAGGAAGGGCAGAATGAGTTGAGAGATTAGCTTCTAGGAATGAAGATGGTTTGCCGGGTAAGTATGGAAAAAAGAGAAAGGAGACGAGAGTGAATGATGGAGCAAATATAAGTAGGGACGGGGAGGGTACTGGCCCACCTGCCCCACAGGAGTGGCGCACAGTTACGCAAACGTGGTGGCCGGGGGGCGGGGGTAGGTCTTCAGGACCACCACCAGTTGCCGGGAGTGAGGAAGATCAGCGCCGCTTCCTGGAGGCCCTCAAGAGAGGCGACCAATCAGTCACCATAGAGGGAAGGGAGATACCGTTGTCCTTTTGGATAGAGAGGCATGGGCTCTCTGCCTTCCGAGAGCAAAGGACAGGAGGAGAAAGTGCCAGGCCACCTCCTACAACCGGGCAGGGGGCATCCAGGCGGAATGTCGTCCGTCTCAGATGGTTAGGCAAAGACGCAAGCCCCAATAGATCTAAGGTGGTGGAGCTCCTATTTGGGATTGAGTTCAGGGTATCAGACATCTTTGCCCTGATGCATCCGACTGGATCTCCTATATATTACGTGAGCTTCATGTGGGCCGAGGGTCTTGAAGTCTTCTGGTCCCGCTAAATCAAACAGTCATCGTCCGAGTAGTGGGGTTTCGTTGTCCATGCGATATCCAGCCAAAACAACGTTAAGAGAGTGACCGTTTTAACACATAATGAATCATTCTCTTATGTAGACATCATGACCTGGCTAAGTAGGTACGGAGAGGTGGTTCAGTTCCCAATTAAGAACAGGGACGAGCACGGTGTCTGGTCTGGGGCCTGGACCTTCATGGTCAAGCTGAGATACACAGGTAACATCGTCACTCACATCCCGTCCTCCACTTTCCTCGGCAGAGACAGAATCCTGGTCTTTTACCAGGGGCAGCCGAAGCTCTGTCACAGGTGTGGTGACCCCACACAATTTAGTGCACAGTGCAAGGTACAGGTGTGTGCACTGTGTGGGGAAGTAGGCCATCTAGCCGCATCCTGTGACAGGATTCGCTGTCACCTGTGTGGTGACTTGGGTCAACCCTTTAGCCGCTGCCCTTCGCCAACAACCCCGTGTCCTCTCGGCAGATGGGCGAGAGCAAAGGACCTGAGGACATGGGAGAGGATACAGATGAAGGGAACAACAATGGCGAGAGAGCGATGATGAAAAGAAATAAAACGGCAGCACAAATAAGGCGCATGGAGGCGCGTCGAAAGGAGAGAGAGGGGGTTTCTCAGACCCATGCCCGGGGGTCTCTGACCTTGAACCCGGAACCGACCTCCAATGTAGTTGAGGCCCTGAGGGAAAGTGACATAGAGGAAGAGACATGGAGGAGGAGGAAGCCGCCCTGCCCGTAGCCTCCTATCACTTAGGGACAGAAAGGGAGAGCATCTTGCGAAACAGAGTACAAGGAAGAGGAGAAGGCGAGAGAGAGTGGGCGACGTACAAGAAGGCCGGGCAGAGAGACCTTCAGGGAGCGGTGGTATTGCCCCCGGGAAACCCCAAAGGGTAACTGAGTGGTGGGAAGGAAAGTGACACAGGGGGAGGGGTCAAACACTGTAAATATGGATATGTCGGTCAGTTTAAAAAGGGTGAATCTCTCGACCTCAGATGGGGAAGGAGAGGGGAGCGGTAGAGGTAAGAAGGAGGCTGTCGAGCCCGATCACCAATGATGGCAGCACCAACCCTGCTGATGCTGGCCAGCATTAACGTTGCCAGCGTAAAATCAGATATGGTAGATTTGCGGCTTTTGATTTTCTCGGACATCTTGTTCTTGCAAGAGACCAGGCTGACAGACTTATCAACCATAAGGAAAACTAGAGGGGAGTGGAGGACTGGTCCCTCCTATTGGTCTCTTGTGGCCGAGCCATATGCCGGGTGGCGGTTCTTTTTACCGCCGAGGTTGAATGCAGACGAGTGATCGAGCTCGAAATGGGGAGGTGTCTGATCTTAGATGTCGTCATGAAGGGACAAGAATTAAGATTAATTAACATCAATGGGCCACAAACCCAATGGGATAGGAAAAGTCTCTTTATGAAGGTTAAGCCTTTCCTTTTTACGAACAGGCAAGTCATCTCCGAAGGGGACGTCAATACTGTCTCGAGGTCCTCAGATGGGGGACGTTCCAGAGGTGTAGGCTATGAAGGCGTCGTGTTAAATAGAATAGTTAGTGAGGCTCACCTGGTGGATGTCCACATCAGGCATATCCCAGGCAACGGGGGTTTCACGTACTATAGGGGTAGTTATGGTAGGTCTAGAATAGAAAGGTTTTATTTCAAGGAGGAATCTGTCTCGACGCCCTTGTCGGTGGTTGAGGTAGATTTCTCCGATCACTGTATGATTTTGTTTTCTTTGAATGTTTCAGAGACCCCTCGCATGGAGAGAGGCTATTATGAAAATTAATTCGTCACTCCTGGAAGAAACGGAAATTAAACAATCCTTCGAGGACTTCCGTCAGAGTCAGGTACTATTACTGGGTCTATGTAGAAGCAAATCAGAGTGGTGGGAAATATTCAAAAAGAGAACTGAGAGGTTCTTCTGCCAGACCTCGAGCAGGTGGTCTCGATGGGAGGTAGCCGCGAGGAGATGTCCAGGGTGAAGTCCTTACTCAAGAAATGTCAGTATGATCGATACACATCCTTGGTTTTTGAGAGAGATTTTGGTAAATACCACTCGCCGGATCCCTACAAAAACTGCAGGATGTCAGTAGGTTGCAAGATGGTTACGGGCCTAAAGGACAGTACGGGATCTCTGAAACGGTCCAAATCAGAGATCCTGGAGATGGTTAGGTCCTTCTACTCACATCTCTTGGGTAGGAGGGAACTTGATCGAGAGAAATGCTCGGCTTTCCTGGCTAAAGCCATTCCTGAATCAGGAATAAGCCTGAGAGACGGGAGAAAAGGAAGTGAAGGGGGCAATTGAGAGCTTAGGCCATCGGGTCCCGGGGTTGTCTTGAGGGCTAACATCGGAATTTTACAAGCCCTTTAAGGACACCTTGGTTCCCCTCTTGAGTGAGGTATTAAATGAGTGTCTCTCCTCGGGCAATTTGCCAAATTCAATGAGGAGTCAGCCCTGACATCCTGTAAAAGGGGTAGAGATCCGTCCCACATTGAGAATTGGCGTCCCATAGCACTGCTCACTGTGGATAGGAAGATTCTGGCAAAAGTAATTTTCAAAAGGCTGATAAAATCTGCCTCACAACTCCTTTCATAGGCTCAGCACTGCTCCGTTCCAGGTCAAGGAGCAGTTAGCGCAGCCATTGGTGTCTGGGAGGCCGTGGAGCGGGGTAGGGCGGGTTACTGGGAGAGGTTCACGCTGTCATAGGGTCAGGCAAAAGCTTTTTATCGGGTTAATCATGAGTACCTCTGGTCCACTCTTCTGAACTATGGCCTGCCGGGCAGGTTTGTGAATTGGTTAAAGATCTTGTATAAAGGGGCTGGGACTTTTCCATTGGTGGTTGGTTCGGGCGACCTTTCAGGGTGGAGTCTGGTGTGCGTCAGGGCTGTCCTTTGAGTCCTCTGCTCTACGCATTCGCAGTCGACCCCTTCTTAAGGAGGCTAGATTGTGGACCGTTGGCGGGGGTGAGAATGGCGGACATTAGCACCTGCCTCGAGGGTAAAAGCCTATGCTGATGATGTCACTGTCTTTGTCTCTTCAAAAGAGGAGGCAGGATGGGTGAGGTCAGAGGTAGAGAGCTATTCCGAAGCTTCTGGGTCCAGGATCAATCGGGATAAGTGCAAGGGTCTCTGGTTGGGAGAAGGAGACCCTACCTTTAATCTTCCGGGCACCCTCCCTGCGCCCCAGGAAACAGTAAAGATTTTAGGCATTGAATTCGGCCAGGGTATCTACCCGAAAAAAAAATTGGGCGGACAGGCTAAACAATGGCGCTCAGAAGGTGGACCAGTGGAAGGGAGGGTCGTTAACCCTTAGAGAGAGAATTAGCCTCATCAAATCTTTCCTGCTCCCGTTATTCATCTATCTGAGCAGAATGTGCCTTTTGCCCGAATCTCTCTGGCCGCGGGTTTACAGTCTGTTCTTCCAGATGATGTGGGGGAAACAGAACGACCCTAGTCAGGAGAAAGGTGACATACCACACGAGGAGACTAGGGGGTTTAGTTATGGTTAACCACGTGGTGCTCCTAACAAACACCGTTATTAAGATCAATGTAGTGTGCATGTGGACTGCAGGCCCTCCTCTGTGGGTGGTCTCCTGTCGGGAATGGTTTCAGCCTTACTTCCAGGAATGGGAGATGGGGGGTCAAGTGAAGATCTTTCGCAGGTCACGCAGATATTTTATGGCTTATGTTGCCCTGACTCTGAAGATCATCCGCCGATGGGGTCTGGAGATGATGGAGATAAGAAATCTTACCAGGAAGCTCCTGGAATAGAGGGTGTTGTTGACCCATTTCCAGAGACCATTGGCCCTCAAGGATCTGAGGGCTGGGATCTGAGGGCGGGGTTACGTTTATTGAATTCAGACAGGATCCCTTTAAAGGTTTGGGATGTGGCCTGGCGTTGCTTCCATGGAAAGCTGTATGTAAATGGTAATGTTAAGTTCAGACATGCCAGTGATAGGGGTTTTCCCCGTGAGGGGTGCAACAATGCATTAGAGAGCATGGAGCACTTCCTGCTTCACTGCCCCTACAATATAGAAGTTTACAAAAGTATGGGTGCTTCCATAGGTTGACCCAGGTTGGCGAGCCTCTCCTATGCTGAGTGGGCCTACGGAGCATTCAAACACCCAAGTAATAGGGACCCGTGCGCTTTATTCATAGTTAGTGCAGTGGTTAGGTATCACACATGGTGTGCACAGTGTTTAGTGTCGCCGCATCAGAAAACCCTCTCGGTGGAGGAAGCGAGTAGGCACATCTTGGACAACCTGGTGAAGGTACGATCGGTGCAGTTTGGGAGGTTGGGGAACCTAGGGCGGCCACTCTTTGGAGGGGTTGGTCTTCTTGGGTAAACCGATTCTTTTCAGATTCCATCTCCTTGGTGGTGGGCTGAATTCTGTCCAAATCTGGACCAGCTAAGGGACTTATTGTAAGGTATATTGCCATGTTTCTTTGTAAAATAGTGTATATAGCTTTTCTATATCATTTTATGTAGTGCCATATTGAATTGGTCCAACATTTAACAACAATAAAAGTGTTCCACCATTCACTATACTCTGACACCTCCTGTTCTGTAGAGATCACTTCTCCGCAGTCTCCTCAGCACAGGCAGGATTACACTAAAAGGTAACACCTATATATAGATAACACAGGATCCACCATTCACTATAGACCGACACCTCCTGTTCTGTAGAGATCACTTCTCCGCAGTCTCCACATCACAGGCAGGATTACACTGACAGGTAACACCTAAATATGGATAACTGGACCCACCAGCATGCCCACTACACTCTTCCATACAAAGCAATAGGTGACAAAAATAAACACAACACCTTCCAGGAACTGCAATAGTAGAGGAATCTCCTGATCCCAGCACTGTCCTAAGGTCGGATGGATGTTTATCTGCATAACAGAGAGAAGGCGAAGAGCTGCGGCGTTCCTCCCATCACTGGGCTCCAACGAGGCGGAGACCACCTACAGGGCGACAAAGGGGTACAACGGAGTCATATCCCCAAATAACCAAAACCGTACAAAGAACACAACAAAACCACACACATCACAAGGAAGCGTCTCCCCCTCCTCACTGTCCTCCAGGATCTCAGTACTATACACATTACTACAGGAAGCGTCTCCTCCTCCTCACTGTCCTCCAGGATCTCAGTACTATACACATTACTACAGGAAGCGTCTCCCCCTCCTCCTCACTGTCCTCCAGGGTCTCAGTACTATACACATTACTACAGGAAGCGTCTCCCCCTCCTCACTGTCCTCCAGGGTCTCAGTACTATACACATTACTACAGGAAGCGTCTCCCCCTCCTCACTGTCCTCCAGGGTCTCAGTACTATACACATTACTACAGGAAGCGTCTCCCCCTCCTCACTGTCCTCCAGGGTCTCAGTACTATACACATTACTACAGGAAGCGTCTCCCCTCCTCACTGTCCTCCAGGATCTCAGTACTATACACATTACTACAGGAAGCGTCTCCCCCTCCTCACTGTCCTCCAGGGTCTCAGTACTATACACATTACTACAGGAAGCGTCTCCTCCTCCTCACAGTACTCGAGGATCTCAGTACTAAAACACATTTTCTACAGGAAGCGTCTCCTCCTCCTCACTGTCCTCCGGGGTCTCAGTACTATACACATTACTACAGGAAGCGTCTCCCCCTCCTCACTGTCCTCCAGGATCTCAGTACTATACACATTACTACAGGAAGCGTCTCCCCCTCCTCACTGTCCTCCAGGATCTCAGTACTATACACATTACTACAGGAAGCGTCTCCCCCTCCTCACTGTCCTCCAGGATCTCAGTACTATACACATTACTACAGGAAGCGTCTCCCCCTCCTCACTGTCCTCCAGGGTCTCAGTACTATACACATTACTACAGGAAGCGTCTCCCCCCTCCTCACTGTCCTCCAGGATCTCAGTACTATACACATTACTACAGGACAGGAAGCGTCTCCCCCTCCTCACTGTCCTCCAGGATCTCAGTACTATACACATTTCTA